>SKCR01005947.1:0-56410 GCA_019454045.1 Zanthoxylum bungeanum | reverse complement strand
CATATGTTCCCCACTTAACATTTCACTAATTGTTGTTACTTAACAACTCTTGTTATTACTTAATTATTTGATTAACAACTCTTGTTGTTTACTTAATAATGATATCATTACTAATTGTTGTTATTTAACAACACCAAATAATTTACTTAATAATTTCCAACATGAAATTATTACTAATTGTTGTTATTTAACAACACCAAATAATTAACAACAATTAATTTCCAACATCTCCCACTCACACATGATGGGATAACAATTTTTATTATCTCTACAAGAATAATTCATACTTTGCAATTATGCCGTGCGACCAGCATACTTCGAGAGCTCAATCGCTATACATCTGTTAGGAATATATAGCTGCTCGAAAAATGGATATAACCATAATTGATTATGTATGCAGTATCCTCGATCATTTATCACATTATATCTCTCTCGATCTCTTTTCGAATGTAATATTTATTTTGTATTCACAATCATGTTTGATCACATAGAATAATATAATTGGTCGACCAGTGAATACAAGCTAATGTGATATTACTCATATAATGATCTTTCTCATTTCTCGAATCTCTCAACCTTGATTCAATCGCTTTTCCAGAGATGTCCTTTCAGATTGAATCTCTCATGATCCTTCAGTAACACTCCAAGCTAGCGATCATCAAATCTAAGTTTTGAGAAGCAAACAAGAGTCTAAAGGGTACAAGGTGAGATTGAAGTAATCTCAAGGGTCTCACACAATATCAAGACTGAGATCTTTACTTGTATTACCCTCAATAGTCGCAAATGTACACATGGTATGAAAACATGTGCTACGATATTTTCTCCTTTCCCTTGGAGCGTATGTCTCATAAAATACCATACAGATTATAGTTCAGACAAACACAATGTCTATCTCATATCTGACATTAAGATAAGTAAGGTGAAAAAAACTTATTCACCTTAGGTCATATCACAGAGAAAGTGACCTCATAACGACATTACATAATTTTTAAGCTTGAGCTCTCTAGATTATCACTCATATAATTAGCTTAAAAATTTGTCTCATCTCTCATTAACACAAAGTAATGGAGGCGATTGCCTATGTGAGAGGGCCAATCATTCACTTGTTCGACATACTTCTCATACTAACTAATAGTATATTTGTTTAAACATGTATTAACATAATAACATGTAAGCATTGAACACAAATATCAATGAGTATTAACATTAGTAAACATTATTTGGGAAAAATACATATCATAATATGTAAGCACATTAACATCTACGCAATCCCTGAGTTTTTACATGTCTAACAAAGACATCTCTAGGAACAGGCTTGGTCAATGGATCTGCTACCATTTCTTGCGTAGAAATGTACTTCATGTTTACCTCTTCCCGTGCAACTATGTCTTTCACAAAGTTATATTTGGTATCTATATGGTTCGTTTTACAATGGAATTTTGGGTATTTTTTGTAGGCTATCGCTGCTTCACTATCACAGTTAACTAATACTGGACCAGAAGCTTCATTTGACATACCCAAATGATCCAAGAACCTTTTCAACCACACAGCCTCTTGTACTACTGATGAAAAGGCCACAAATTCAGCCTCCATTATAGATAAGGCTGTACAAGACTGTTTTTTACTGCTCCATGAAATGACACCATTGTTTAGCAAGAAAACAAAACCGGAGGTAGATTTTCTTTCATCTAAATCTCCTCCCCAGTCAGCATCAGCATAGCCTCTCAATTGCAGATCATTTCCTTGATAACACAATGAGTAATCAGCTGTCTCTCTCAGATACCTAAATATTCTTTTAAATGCTTTCCAATGTGCTAGACCTGGATTGGATTGGTATCTACTTACCATTCCAACAGCGAAACAGATATCAGGTCTTGTACAAAACATTGCGTACATTAAACTTCCAACTGTATTTGCATAAGGAACTTTCTTCATAATTCCTTTTCCTGTGGAGTTTCAGGACACAATCTACGACTCAAAGCTTCAGTTTTCGTGATAGGAGTATCAATTGGTTTACAAGCCTGCATTTGGAAGCGTTCAAGAATTTTCTTTATATATGACTCCTGTGAAAGAGATAATAAATTCTTTGAATGATTTCTTGAGATCTTAACCCCAAGAATATATGCAGCTTCACCCATATCTTTTATCTCGAAGTTAGATGATAACCATTCTTTGATGTGTTTTACAAACTCCTATCATTTCCGGCTATAAGTATATCATCCACGTACAAAGATAAGATAATGAACTTATCTTTATCTCTCTTGGTGTACACACAATGATCCTCATCTATCATTGTGAAATCATTCGAAATGATTGTATTGTGGAATCGTATATACCATTGTCTAGACGATTGCTTGAGACCATATATAGACTTTAAAAGTCTACATACTTTCTCATTTTCAATTTCTTTTATGAAACCTACTGGTTGTTCCATGTAGATTTCTTCATCAAGTTCTCCATTGAGAAAAGCAGTCTTTACATCCATTTGATGTAATTCTATATCCATTTTGCTACTATAGCCAGAATCAAGTGAATTGAGGTAAACCTTACAACGGGTGAAAAAGTCTCTTCGTAGTCAATTCCTTCATGTTGTGTATACCCTTTTGCCACAAGTCGTGCTTTATATCTTTCGATATTGCCATCGGCATTACACTTTATTTTAAGAACCCATTTGTTCTTGATAGCTTTGCGTCCTTTAGGTAGATCAACCAATTTCCAAACTTGGTTGGACCTCATTGACTCCATCTCTTCTTCCATTGCTTTCATCCATTTTTCCCTAGCAGGACACTGAAGAGCCTCTTTTATGTTTCTAGGTTCTTCATCATCTTGAGGTAGAATCATAAAGGTTTCTCCTTCGATATCGAAACGACGTCGAGGAATGCCTATACGATTACTACACCATAATTGGGATTCTAGTGGTGGAACTGATTCATCACTTTCCATATTATTCCCATTTGGATCGTGCACATGCTCCCACTTGGATTATGTACATCACTCCCACTCGGATCACGTAAATGAGACTCGTGTGAAACTAATTCATCATTTTGAGATTCATGTGAAACAGATTCATCATGTTTTCTCAAATTTCTCTCATCACTCCCACTTGAATTAGGTAAACCCGAGTGTTCACCAATCATGTGATCTTGAGTTTCATATAGAGATAAATCTTGACCTATCTCTCCCTGCTTAGGAAAATCATTTTCTAAAAATGTGATATCTCGTGATTCAAATTCTGTCACGCCTCCACTTTCATGTTCACCTATGCAAACATACCCTTTTGATTGTTCAGAATATCTTATAAAGATACACTTTTTTCCTCTTGGGCCTAACTTTCCATGTTCGTGAGAACGCACATGAACATAGGCCGCACAACCCCAAGGTTTCAAAAAGTGAATATCTGGTTTACGACCTGTCCATAACTCATATGGTGTGGTGGACACAGATTTTGATGGCACTCGGTTAAGTACATATGTGGCAGTTAATAATGCATCACCCCAATAGGTTATAGGCAAATTTGCTTGTGCCATCATAGACCTAACCATTTCAAGAAGAGTTATATTTCTTCTTTCCGCAACACCATTTTGTTGAGGAGTAGCAGGAGTAGTCAACTGACGACTAATTTATTTTTCATCACAGAATTCTATGAACTGATCAGATAAGTACTCACGACCACGGTCAGTACGTAGTGCTTTAATTTTCTTGTCTAATTAATTTTCTGTTAAATTCATAAATTTCTTGAAATATTCTAATGCTTCGGATTTATGAGCAATCAAATAGACATAACTAAAGCGTGTAAAATCATCTATGAATGTGATGAAATAATATGCTCCATGCCTTGCCCTGACATTCATTGGACCACATATATCTGAATGAATTAATTGTAATGGAAATTCTGCTCCAGTCCCTTTTCTGAATGGTTTTCTCGCAGTTTTTCCTGCCAAACAATATTCACAAGTTGACAATTCTACCTTCCCAATATTTCCCAGAAAGCCTTCTTTGGCTAATTTGTTCATTCTTTGCTGGCCAATGTGGCCAAGTCTAGCATGCCACACAATTACATCACTTTCATTTTTTACAGGTGAAGTAACAAACGAAAATCTAGAATTGTGATTGAAACATTCAACACTCAATACAATAAAACCATCAAGAAAATAACCAGAACCATAGTGTATTTTACCCAAGTACAAATCAACACCAAATTTATGGAAGTTCAAATTGAAACCTAAATTAACCAAAACCAACACAGAAACTAAATTCCGACGAATTTGTGGAGCAAACAATACATCATGTAGTATTAAAGTTTTTCCACCCTGCATGACTAACTTGCATGTTCATATTCCTTTGACTTCAACACGTGAGTTGTTGCCAACATATATCCACTTCACCCCAGGTGAAATTCGTCGAAATTTCACGAAGGCATCTCTATCATTCGCTACATGGTCTGTGGCTCATGAGTCTACAGTCCACAAATGATTAGATTCAGTTAGAAAGATTGAACTTGAAACACATATTTCATTTAAATATGCTCGAAAGGTATTTACCTTTTTAGGCTCAGTGCAGTCACGAGCAAAATGACCTTTCTTACCACAGTTAAAACATTTAACCTTTGCCATGTTTTTCTTTTTGGTAGGACGTTTTCCTTTCCCATGTTGATTGATTTTCTGTTTCTTTTCTGGCTTGGAAGAATTTTGTTCTTTTCCGAACTGGAACCCACCACCATGAAATTTTATTTTCTTATTGAAACCCCCAGGTTTTCTAGTTTCTATCATATACACTTCAGTATTTGACTTAGCAGCCGCAAGTCGGTCGCTTTCTAATTCAAGGTGACGTTCAGCATCATCAAAGGTTTTGATGCTCTCATTGTGGGTCAAATGCATCTTCATATGCTCCCAGCTATTTGGAAAAGAACGAATGACCGCTTGGACTTTCTGTTCATCCGTAAGAACAAGTCCAGCATCTGCCATTTCAGTAATCATGTTTGACATTTGCCTCAAGTGTTTTGACATAGTGAACTCAGGACGTTTGTTGTATGTGTCAAACTTGATTGTCAGTGACCTGAGTTTGGTTATTAAGGTATTACCAAACTTTTCAGCTAGTGTGGACCACATGTCATTAGCCATGTCATATTTCCTGAACTCTTTCATTAGGTGATTATCCATACTGCTCAGCAACGTAAAGCGGGCAATGGAATTCTTTTTCTTCCAGGCCTCATAAGCCTCTCGGTCTCGCTTGTGTTGGGCCGTAGTGCCCTGTTCAGGTTCATCCATGCTCATTTTCAAAGTTTCAAAAACCTCTTGTTCTTCTAGCACATATTGGATTTTCATGCTCCAAATTTCATAATTAACGCCATTCAATTTCTCACTCTTGTTGAGTTCAGCAATAATGTTCTTTGTTGCGGAAGCCATATTAAAAACACAAAGTTTCTACAGACATTCATGCACAATTGTTAATACTTTTGTCTTATTTTATCATGAAAGAAATTATGTTTAATAAGATTTTTCAATGGGGTTGGAGTCAAAAGGCCACTATATGTCCAATCATCATCCAATTACCCAATGTAAAAATATTATCAACATAATCAATCATGTAAAAACATTTCTAAAAATGCATAAATTCTTAGAACATCTTAATCATGCGACTATTGTACATTAAAATCATTGATTTAATTACATAAATTAAATTCAACATGAAACATGAAACATTCATACATATAAATACAATATTTACATGCCGTGAAGTAACAAACAATTACACACATAAACATTAACATAATTTTATCATAGAAAAAACTAATATCTAACACTTAAAACTTTTCCGGTTCTAGTGTTCCAACGAATAAATGGCTTAGGATAAGAATCCTTAAATTCTTGTGGTAACTCGTAATTGATCTTGGACAACCATGAGAAACTGATGAGTGATAAATGTATCACTATTTCCCACTCATTTAACTTAATGTTTTGTATAGTTTCTTGAGTTTTGTGAATATTTTGATGTGTTTTGTGTTATTTTGTAGATAAATAAAGTTTCAGGACATTCTGGAGGTGATTTGAAGCAAAACTGTGAAATTTGGTGAAATTTGGCAAAAAGGGTATTTTGGTAATTTTGGACGTCCCGACACAAATTTTGGTAATTTTGGACATCCCGACACCGAAATAAAGTTTCAAGATATTCTGGAGGTGATTTGGAGCAAAATTGTGAAATTTGGCGAAAAGGGTATTTTGGTAATTTTGGGCATCCCGACACCGAGGGTATTTTAGTAATTTAACCACCATGCCACGTGTCAAAGATTCAACGAGCCGTCATTTTTAGCACACCATGCCACGTGTCGAAAATTCAGCGATCCAAAAAAAATAATAAAAAAATAAAAATCAGAAAAATAATAAAATAATAAAAATCAGAAAAATAATAATAAAAAATTAGATTTTTTTGCCTATAAATAGATTTCGAATTTTTAGTTTCAAATGTACCTCTTCCTCTGAAATCCTTATAAATAAATTGAGAGTTCTTCATATTTTCTTCTTTTATTCAGTTTTATTTCGCTTTGTAGTAGTAATTCTAACCATCCATGAGGGGGTAACGTCTCTATGCTGAGGTAATAAGGTAATTCTTTTACTTTTGCTATTTAGATTAATCTCCCTTAAAATATGATATATAAACTATTTAAAATCTGAATTAATAAAAAGATACCGCCATTCTAGGTCGGTTGGTTATTCAATTTAAACTGGTTAAACCTAACTTAATGAGGATACCGCCATTCTAGGTCGGTTGGTTTAAATTTATATTTCTGTTCCGCCTTATGGCTGGTATATTTGAATTTGACTTAATCAGGATACCGCCATTCTGGACGGTTGGTTTAAAATATCACAAGTTAATATATTATTATTTTATGGGAGATATCTAAATAGTATATAGTAGAAGTTATTTCATTTTACCTTAGCATTTCATTTATTTATTTTAATTACTTTCTGCAATTTCATTTTCTGTCTTTTAAGTTTATATCAGTTTTAATTATGTATAGTAACTAAATTAAATATATAGGGTTGTGATAAAATCTAATATAACCGGTTTTAAAAGGGTTAGATTATAGTTTGAGTAATTTAAAAGAGTTATTTATTGAGTCATAATCTTAATGCCTTTTTATTAATTGGCCATTAATAAAATTGATTTAGATAAACTTAAAATGAACTAGACATAGGGATTTTAAGTTTAAGACCTTAGTCTCAACAACCCACGATCTTCTTTAAGGATAGATAAACCTTTAATAGATTTCCTTACAGGATAGGAATATACCTGTTGGGCGGGGGTAGTCATAATTGGAACTCAATCTTATTGAATCTAGGTAATTTAATTGACATAGACATATGGTTCAATTTGATTATTCTAGGTATTTGTAAATGACCATCGGAAGAGGCTTTTACATAATTTAGTGTTCCAGATTAATAATTCAATATTTTACCCAACTATGATATAATACTTCATCTTTTAATAGATATTAGAAAGATTCACAACCCTAGATCTTTGAGTTTTTTTATTTTCCTTAGTATTTTCTTTTATCTTTTGTCTTTTTATTTATTTAGTAAATCTACAAATCAAATCATTTCAAGCAATCAATTCCCTTCTCCCTATAATTAGATATTTGTAAATAAATAGTATCAACAATTAATAACAACAGTAGGAATTAAGTCCTCGTGGGATCGATATTTTTATACTACTTGAACGATACGTGCGCTTGCGTTATACGTGTGTGTTTACGCCGGTCAAGTTTTTAGCGCCGTTGCCGGGGACTTATATTTCTTGAGTTATTAATTTTGAAGCTATCTAATTTACTTGTATCTAATTTTCTTTGTTTTTTTATCTGTACTTTTTATTTCTTTCTTTTGTTTTCAGGTGATTGAAAAAATGGAACATTTTGAAACATTACGAGCTTTACTAGAAGAAGATACACCCCAAATCCGGGAGCAACAGTCTAGTTTTCTGAGGCCTGTTGTCCAGCCCAACAACTATCACTGGAAGCCAGAATCAAGCAATACTACATTTGCTCATCAGAATGAAATGGGGAGATGTGTAATATGTGATGGTAACCACCCGAGCGATCAATGTATATACCTTTCAGAGTGGCAGAATTTTTGGAATCAACCAAGGTACGTAGAATCATCACATTTTCCATCTTATCCACCATATATCTACGATCTTCATCAAGAACCAGATCCATCAGAGGAAGATCAGTTGAATGACATGCTAAAAGATTGGTTCAAGAAACGAGAAGCTCAATTTGATGTACAAATTCAGAGTCAAGCAGCGTCTATACAAAGAATGACAAATCAAGTTAGACAACTAACAGACAACCTGAATCACATATCTCACGGAGCAAATTCAAATAATACTGAAGAAGCCTTTCAATATCCTGAGATTCATCATGACATCATAACAGAGGACGAGGCTGAGCAGTATCAAGAATCGGAGGTATCAGTTCAGGAGCCTGCACCAACAAAGTCTCAATTTGATTTTTATTATTCTGACTCTGACGAGGATGAAGAAGCTGAGTTTCTTGTACTAACTGCACCAACAAGGAAGGATGAAACTTTCCATCCTCAGAATGCAGATCTTGGAGAATGCTTTGCACTAATGTTTGAAGACGATCTACCTAAGCCAATCAGTTCACTCAGATCAGAGGATGAAGACCTAAAATCTGACATTTCTTTACATTCTCACATTAATATTTCAGGAGCATGCATTTCACAGATGACAGATGAAGAACTGAACGAGGAAATTTTGAAATTCATATGTGAAGAAAAGGTGGAGCAAGAAGAAGAGCAAATGTCTGAACTTATTAAAAATCCAGAGAATTCAGGAGAAACATCGCTGTTTTGGGGAGTACAAATCAAAGATATCAACCAGAAGTTTGACAGAATGGAACTTCCATTCCAAGTCAAGCACCATACAAGACCTCCTGATTTTCTTTCTTTCTTTTCAGGAATTACTGGAGCAACAAAGATCAAAAAGGTGGCAGGAGCACTGAATGAGACAAAACTCTTTTTGCCACCTTACCGTTGGAAGAGACCCTTCAAAAGCAACGCACATGGGAATGTCTTTAATCGAACATCCAAAACGACGCTGAAACCACCTTGACAGATATATTTCAGTCACGTCTGGCTAAAGACAAAAAATTTAGCGCTAGCTGGGAGGCAACCCATTTAACCAGGTATTATCTTCTTAATTCTCCTTTTATCTTGTTTGTATTGTGTTTTTATTTTTAGTCCAAAATTTTTCGAAAAATACAAAAAAAATAAAAAAATTAATAAAAACAAAGGGCATATTTAAAGCTAGGTGATGGTTTGGTGTCTTCCTTCACTCACTACCTTTTTATAAGGAAAAGCTGTGAAGGCACCTAGATAATCATTCACTTGTAGCGTGTTGTGACAGACTAGTTTGGAGGACTCGTTGTTTATTCCTGACAACAAGCGATAAGAGCCTAAGGGGCTTGGGTATTTAAGTGAGCCTCGCTCCACCCTCCCTCTGGGGAATCTACAACGGGAAGTCCATTCGACAGTTAGTCACACACCATAAACTGAGCCTTTAATTAAACTTTTAAAAAAACCATGTAAATTATAGTTTTATGACTAGTAGAAATATGTGGTTGTTATGTTGACTAAAAAGATGAAATTGGTAAGAAATAGCTGTGTAAGGAATTTCCACTCCTGAGACGTATTTCAAACCTAATTCAAAACAAGTTAATTTTTGTTTATTCACTTTTGAATTATTAAATTTGTAAATTCTCTATAAAACTGACTAAAATGAATCTTCATATACTTAGTTGGTAGATATTATCAACATACATGGTAACATACGGACATAGGATAAAATTGAAAAGTTTGTAATATCCAGTACTCTAGTTCATTTGGAGGAAACATCTAAAAAAATAGTGATGGAATAAAAAAAAATACATCTGAGATCCGAGTTATTAAGTCTGTAAGGGTATTTTAATACCTAGTGCCCTAAAACCAACTGGTTTGGGAGTCATTGGCCCAAAACTCGTTACATGGATCAAAAAAATGATGAAAATTTTATATATATGTATATATATCTGAAGTCTGAGTAATTAAGTCCTTAGGGGTGTCTTAACACCTGATGCCCTAAAGCCAACTGGTTTGGGAGTCACCGACCTAAAGCTCGCTACATAGATGGAAGATATTGTATATAAATAAAAAATAGAAAAAAGAAAAAAAATCAAAGAAAAAAATCAGAAAAATCAGAAAATTTATTCCATTACTACAAAAGATGTGAAATCTGATAAAACTTTAGGACAAAAATATTACTCTCTTATCAACTGCACTTATGACCGTTGTGGGCAAAAATGAGTTGTTTAATATTTTGTTGGCTGTGTATATGAAGAATGGTAAAAATAATCGGAGAATTTACTTATTTAGTAATTTAGAATGAAACAAAACAACTACTAAACTTGGAGTAGAAGTTTCATCTAATGAGTCACTGACTTCTTTATTCTCTTTTCGCTTGTCTTTTTGCTTTTGTGTGCATTAGTTTCACTACCTTTTTACTTTTATAAAATGTTTGTGGGTATCATTGATGTAAACCTTCACGAGACTACAACTCGTCCACTAGGGACACCTATGGGTTTAAAGGCTTGTTGCATATGCTAAATGCAATCGTGATCCCTACGAAAGTGGCTTAGTTAAATTTACTATGTTATTTTATTTTGCTCGAGGACTAGCAAAATGTTAGGTTTGGGGGTGTGATGAGTGATAAATGTATCACTATTTCCCACTCATTTAACTTAATGTTTTGTATAGTTTCTTGAGTTTTGTGAATATTTTGATGTGTTTTGTGTTATTTTGTAGATAAATAAAGTTTCAGGACATTCTGGAGGTGATTTGAAGCAAAACTGTGAAATTTGGTGAAATTTGGCAAAAAGGGTATTTTGGTAATTTTGGACGTCCCGACACAAATTTTGGTAATTTTGGACATCCCGACACCGAAATAAAGTTTCAAGATATTCTGGAGGTGATTTGGAGCAAAATTGTGAAATTTGGCGAAAAGGGTATTTTGGTAATTTTGGGCATCCCGACACCGAGGGTATTTTAGTAATTTAACCACCATGCCACGTGTCAAAGATTCAACGAGCCGTCATTTTTAGCACACCATGCCACGTGTCGAAAATTCAGCGATCCAAAAAAAATAATATAAAAAATAAAAATCAGAAAAATAATAAAATAATAAAAATCAGAAAAATAATAATAAAAAATTAGATTTTTTTGCCTATAAATAGATTTCGAATTTTTAGTTTCAAATGTACCTCTTCCTCTGAAATCCTTATAAATAAATTGAGAGTTCTTCATATTTTCTTCTTTTATTCAGTTTTATTTCGCTTTGTAGTAGTAATTCTAACCATCCATGAGGGGGTAACGTCTCTATGCTGAGGTAATAAGGTAATTCTTTTACTTTTGCTATTTAGATTAATCTCCCTTAAAATATGATATATAAACTATTTAAAATCTGAATTAATAAAAAGATACCGCCATTCTAGGTCGGTTGGTTATTCAATTTAAACTGGTTAAACCTGACTTAATGAGGATACCGCCATTCTAGGTCGGTTGGTTTAAATTTATATTTCTGTTCCGCCTTATGGCTGGTATATTTGAATTTGACTTAATCAGGATACCGCCATTCTGGACGGTTGGTTTAAAATATCACAAGTTAATATATTATTATTTTATGGGAGATATCTAAATAGTATATAGTAGAAGTTATTTCATTTTACCTTAGCATTTCATTTTTTATTTTAATTACTTTCTGCAATTTCATTTTCTGTCTTTTAAGTTTATATCAGTTTTAATTATGTATAGTAACTAAATTAAATATCTAGGGTTGTGATAAAATCTAATATAACGGTTTTAAAAGGGTTAGATTATAGTTTGAGTAATTTAAAAGAGTTATTTATTGAGTCATAATCTTAATGCCTTTTTATTAATTGGCCATTAATAAAATTGATTTAGATAAACTTAAAATGAACTAGACATAGGGATTTTAAGTTTAAGACCTTAGTCTCAACAACCCACGATCTTCTTTAAGGATAGATAAACCTTTAATAGATTTCCTTACAGGATAGGAATATACCTGTTGGGCGGGGGTAGTCATAATTGGAACTCAATCTTAATGAATCTAGGTAATTTAATTGACATAGACATATGGTTCAATTTGATTATTCTAGGTATTTGTAAATGACCATCGGAAGAGGCTTTTACATAATTTAGTGTTCCAGATTAATAATTCAATATTTTACCCAACTATGATATAATACTTCATCTTTTAATAGATATTAGAAAGATTCACAACCCTAGATCTTTGAGTTTTTTTTATTTTCCTTAGTATTTTCTTTTATCTTTTGTCTTTTTATTTATTTAGTAAATCTACAAATCAAATCATTTCAAGCAATCAATTCCCTTCTCCCTATAATTAGATATTTGTAAATAAATAGTATCAACAATTAATAACAACAGTAGGAATTAAGTCCTCGTGGGATCGATATTTTTATACTACTTGAACGATACGTGCGCTTGCGTTATACGTGTGTGTTTACGCCGGTCAGAAACCTATAGCAAATTTCGGATCCTTGCATCGTTTCCGGGACATCAAAGGAAAAATGGTATGATTTGCCTTATATTGGAGATACTCAATCGCTAACCTCTCAATAGCTATGTTATACTGAACACGTAGTTCTTCTGTATGAGTTACTAATTTCAAATATCAGTAAGCCGTTTTTGCCATATTTCTGGGAGAGTATTTCGTAGCAATCTGAGTCTGTTCCGTTGTCCTATCCAATTACCTTCCCATATAGATTTTTGTAACATGTTATTAAAGGTGATTATATGTGAAATCATATCATCATATTCTTTCATCCGATACTTATCCAGATCCAACACCATGTATTTCAATTTTTCACTGTGGGCGGATGTCATAACCCTTTTTACAGTTTTTTGTCTGATCGACATGATTTTTCTGCAATAAATACAAAGAAAAATCAATATAATGAAACACAAAGTTACATTAACTAAAATAAACATCACAAAGATATTCATTTACATAAACACAAAGTTTATATGATGAAACAAATTTATCATGACCGATTAATACAATATGCAAAAGGATTAGACATTTAATCACGATGGATCGGAATTACCGAAGCAAACCGATACAGACATGATCAACACGGGCCAACACAGATGTCCACGCGCCATTCACGTGCCACAGGAGTGGCTCACGCACCTCCACGCGCCGGCCACAGGCTCCCACTCGCCTCACGCGCCCTCACGCGCCGGCCAGCCTCGGTTTACTTCCACGCGCAGATGACATGTCGTCCGCTTGTTCGGTGGTCGTATGACATGTCGTTTTAATCTAATACTGCTAGCCGACTTGTCAGTTGACATGTTACGGATGACATGTCGTCCTTCTCGGTGTTAAGCGTATGACTTGTCTTACATAAACCGGATGACATGTCGTCTACAAATGAGGAAAACGTACGACTTGTCGTACAGAATCCGGACGACTTGTCGTCCTCTTCTCTAAATAGCGGATGACATGTAGTACATCTATTCTCGGAGTGTTTTTCTGGGTAAAAACAGATTCATCTGGCCAACTCTAGGGTCTATATCTTTCTCAATTTTAATCGAAATTAAGCAAATGATATACCAAATTGAAGATCTCATGACCTAGTTTTCAAAACATATTTGAACATGCGATTATCAATTTTCTACCGAGAGTTATTATTGCCCAAAGTTGGAAGAAAATCATTTTGTAAAAAACAAAAACAGAAGCATTTTTTACAACTTTCATACATGTTCATGCAATTTTTGTGTAATCTAACTAGAATACATGTATTTAAGCTACTTATACCATGTTAGGGAACATAATCCCTAATATATTTACATATTTGTCCTCTTAGGATCTAACCATACATGTATTACTAGTCCTAAATTTATTTACATGCTAATTGAAATAAATCTATACTAACCACAACACAATTGCATACCTTTTAATCTTGTAGAGACCTCTTAATTAAACTTAATTGATTGCTTAACTCAATAAGCAAATGGTCTTATTTATAGGAGGGAAACCAAGTCACTATTAGCTCACATGCATGGATTTCTATTAATCCTTGATTAGGATGCATAATGACATTTTCTAACCCTTACAAAAATGTTAACATCATGGGTGTACCATATGTTCCCCACTTAACATTTCACTAATTGTTGTTAATTAATTATTTGATTAACAACTCTTGTTGTTTACTTAATAATGATATCATTACTAATTGTTGTTATTTAACAACACCAAATAATTTACTTAATAATTTCCAACATGAAATTATTACTAATTGTTGTTATTTAACAACACCAAATAATTAACAACAATTAATTTCCAACACGACTCTTGAAGCACATCTCAACACACATGAACAAAATCCAGGCAACAAACCAATTATTGGGGTTTTCGCGACGCCCAAGATGGCGCATAGCGACGAGCCAATGAGTACCATGCGTGTTGCGACGCACATGATGCGTGTCACAACACGAAAAGTGCAGTCATAGGTCGTCCAGAACTTGATTTTAACAAGAAAATACCCCTCATATATAAGTTCAATTTTGTCCCAACACTTAAAAAGGAAGCCTCATAACATAATTTTAGAGCCTCAGAGCATAGAAGAACACTTTGAGCAATGCAAGAAAGAAGTGCTTCAACCGGTACTAGAGATTGAAGATGAAAACTATAAACGAGAGTTCTTTCTTCCTTTTTTCTCTCTAACTTTATCTTTATGAGTTCTTGTTGATTAGCTTACGAATATTGAATATCATGAGTAGGTAAATTATTAATCTAGAGTTGTAGTGGATCCCAAGCACAATATTTAATTAAATTACATTTTTTTTATTCTTTTGGGTTTGTTGTTGAATTATTTATTATTTTATATGCTTGAATGCATGTTTTATTATCTAGATAACAATAGAATAGTCGTGATAAATCCTTAGGAACTCGACAGAGGAAATTTGGATTAAGCCTTGAGAATAGTACCGCGTGATCTCATTCTTTTGAATAGACTTCCTTGTAGGATATACATATACCTGCATGGCATGAATAGCCAATATTAAAACTTGACCTTAATGAATTTGGTTTAAATTAATTAACATACACATATAGTTAATTGGCTTAATCTGAAAATTTCCACCTGACCATCAGAAGTGGCTTGTATATAGTTTAGTGTTTTAGGTTAATGATTAATAACAACAACTCGATTGAATGAAAATACTTGATCATGTTATTTGCGTGCTTTAGTGAAGTTACAACCCTAAGTTCTTCTATGATATAAGTTTTTCCCCAAAATTTGTTATTCATTGCTTATTTAGATTCTCAGTTATTTAATTACTTTAATCAACTTCTTCTTTAAGCATTTGTTTAGCTCTAGTTAAGTATGTTAGTTTTAATATTAATAAGAGAAATACTAAGTCCATTGGGTATGATATCCGACTTTCTGTCGCTCTATTACTTGAGTGATACGTGCGCTTGAGTGTGGTATTAAAATCACGATCAAATTTTTGGCGCCGTTGCCATGGAATTATTTTATTTTTCTTTGATTTAGGTAGTTAAAATAATGGAGTATCATTAGGTGATGGGAGAACCAATACCTTTGAGAAATTATGATGTACCTCATGATGATGAGATACAATTTGATTTTCTGAGGTCTGTTGTCCAAGCCAATATTTATCAATGGATGTCAGAGAGAAGTAACACAATATATTCTCAAGCCTTTCAGAGCACAATGATGAGTTGTGGATTTGTGAGGGCAACCACCCTAGTGATCATTGCACATTCAACTATAATCAAGGGTGGTAAAACCATCAACATTTTACATGGCATGGAAATGAATGTCATGCATATCCATTGAATCATTATATCCCTTTTACCTACCACAAGTCCAAGAATTTCCTCAAGAACCAAAACCATCATTAGAGGACTTGCTTATACATATAATCAGTCAAAATGCGAAGAATATCGCTAGATTGGAAGCATTGGTACAGAGTCAGATACATATTTCCTTGTTAGATTTGTTAGAGAAAGCAAAAGCAAGATTTTTGATAAAATGATATATTATTTGAAGTCAATTCCTTGGGATGAAATCTCCCCCAGTTTTCAGGCTCTCATGAAGCCTTAGGGCGAAAGCAATTATTCCTCAAGCCCGTAAACGATAAGAAGATCCATCTCAAAAGTAAAATAATAAGCTTTTTGATTGATTCAGGGAAAAAACCTCCAAAAAATATGAATCGCCCGCATAAATGGTTTAGCTAACTTGAGCTTAGAAGAGGCCAAAGAATTGGAAAAAGTCAGATACATTCGTAAGGGTTTGGCATGAGTTAGCGGGAGACTCTATGACGGTTCACTGGTTGGTTGTATGCCATGAGGTCCTTATGGACAAGGGGACAAGTCAATCTGTCGTTTTCATAGTGCTTTATGGTGGAGCGGCTGGACACTCCTTTCATTCGGGAACGAGATGGAGATTCTGATGATTGTAATAATTATCCGGTTGATTGTGTCAAATGGCGTGTTCCGGTTATCTTTGTTTGGTATAAGAATCCCTTTAGGGGTTTAATCAGCTATTAGTAATGGCTCTATCTGAGCTCTGCTGTAAGTGTGAAAAAAACTTGATAGATTATATAAAGAAGGACATCCTTCTCCTTGGAGGCTAAACTTCGAATTGGGAGGGCGATCCTCCCGGTGAATTGACTGTACCCTAAACTGACACGGGTTCTTTACTCGTTGACTTGAGGATGTCACTGGGGGTCATCCCTTGCTTTCGCCTGGTTGTATCATTTTGTTTGGATTGCACCTTGAGCTGAGCCGGGTGCGGATATGCCGACAACCTTGACAATTATTCTGCTTTAATTCACTATGGACCACATAAAAGCTATTGCCCACGCACATGAAAAAAAGAAAGAAAACACAATATTGCTTCATATGAAAATCATTATCCTCTTACTCTACCTAAGCCCACCAACCTCCATTGCAAGGCTTACCATCATGCTGCTTTTGGTTCTCCTCTTCCTTCCCTCCCCCATGATAATGACAGTTTGGATCCGGGCTCGTGTGGTACCAATCTATAGGTCCAAAAGGGGGGGAAGGATATGGGTGAGCCTCATATGTCATTGGTATTGAGATTCACAAAGACATTTCCAAGGGGAAATTGAGAGATTTATTTCTCAACTTCCACCCGCATCCCCGTATAGATGTCGTCGATCGAGCCTAATAAGCAGAGTGAAACAATAAAAGCAAGTGTGCTCTTATTATACGTTATATGATGCCATCCCCACTTTACTTTAGTCCACCCCAAGACAGAAGGAAAACTACGGAAGCACAAGAACGAACTTGAGGATTCTTATAGCGAGGTGTTTCGCTAACTCGAAGCGTTCTTCTTTTTTAAGTAGGGGATCATACCTATCTATGGAAGAATGCCCTGTGATTTCCCATCACAAGGGAAATGAAACCCAATATATCTTTATCTGGTATCAAACACGAGCTACAATCAAATTGAACTCCTTTCAGTAGTATCAATACCGTCACATGAATCGTAAATGCGTGAATGACTAAGAGCTATAAGGAAACTGAACCTAGAAGTGGGAAGAGGAGGATAGTCTCTAAAAGTAGCTGGCGAGAAGCCGATACTGTCGATTAGCTACGAAATAAGTGAGTCGAGTACTTGGTATCGTTCAAAAAGAAATATCTCTGGAGCTGGAACAACTGCCCTCGTTCGTGCAGAAAATACCCTTGAACATGGAATTAGGCAACTAGAGCTATAGACCTTAAGAAACCCTAATGTGTGACACTGAAGAAGACCCATGGAATCAAGAGATTTACAATGACACGGTAATATGGAGAGAGGCAGATATAGAGTTCGAGGTGTCTTGTCAAGAACCTGAACAAGCAGAGTCTAGAATTTATCTAGATAATCCTCGGTGAAACATGGAGTTAGGCAAGAGTAGCTGTATAAGCGTATTGAAAATCTCTTGACACAAGAGGACACACCAAAATATTAGGAAGCTAACATCATTGATATCGCCCATAAGCTTGAAAAAATGACACAAGCATTCAAAATCAAACATCCTACAAGACCTCCTAAAAGTCTATCTTTCCATTCAAGACCCTCTAAAGCTAAAAGGTTGAAGAAGGTGTAAGTGTCCTAGACATGCCACGGGATCTCTAAGCGGATTATTGTGTGAATTAATCAAGAAAGTTGCGGAATACTTACATTGATCGGATTTAGGATTTCAAAAATTCCATGGATGTTGAAGCTTCCAAGCTCATGGGTAAGTATCTCTATCACCTTTATTTGACTCCCATATGTGCTAGCAAGAACGAATGGAACAAATTTTATCTCCCAATGAGAAACAAATTTTCCCAAGAGATAGAGGAGCAATCGGCCATAGGCATGAGAGATGAGCAATCGACCATTGACATTTAAAAAACAAAGGCCTAAAATGCCTTTGTTGCTTTCGGCCATCTCAAAGAAGGCAAGGAGCAATTGCTCATTTGTTTCTCGGCCTGAGTAAAAGAAAAGTCAGAGGCCATATTGTCAATTCAAAATTGATGAATCAATTGCATTCCTTTTTTTTTTTTTGGCATATTCAAAATATGAGCCAGAGAGCAATATTGCCTTTCTTCACTTTTGGCCATATAAAGTGATCTTTCCTTTTTGTGCGCCATCCAGTGGCCATTTGGCCAAAGCAATTCAAGGCCATTCGGCCAAGACATGGCCATTCGGCCAAAGCATGGCTAATCGGCCAAGGTGCAAGGAGAGAGAGAGCATTTTTGTTTCTTTTTTATATGTTTTCTAAAAACAACAACTATTAATTTTGACTTCCAAAGCCATTTTAATTTAAGTTGGTTGTTGTGTGCATTTAAGTCATCCAATTACTATTTCAACCACTTCCATCACAAAATGACTAGTTGATGTAAGTTGGTGGGTCGCATACTTAAATTCAAAATTCAAGTTGGGTGAGACTACACACTTCGAGCTTGGGTTCGATTATTCCGAATAAACGAATTTTCCGTCGCGGCGCAATTAAATCTAATTTAATTAAATAATTATGCCTCGCAAAATTATTATTAAAGTCGCTTACGAATTAATTCCAAATTAATTCGTTCGCCCGAATTAAAATCCAATTTCAATTCCGCATTGAAATCTAATTTCAATTAATATATTTAATATATTATTTTAGCCCAATTAAATAAATTAAATAGTAAAATCCAATTTCACCATTAAATTTACTTTGCCGATTAATTCCAAATTAATCGCGTTCTCTCCTCTTGACGAATTTAATCCCAGATAAATTCTCGACACAATTAATCCCATATTAATTCTTTCTCTGATAATTAATCCCAGATTAATTTTCTATCTCATAATTAATCCCAGATTAATTCTATTCGAGTCAAATATCATCGGTGACTCTTTGGGATGCGACCCAATGAGATATGTCTGGATAGTTGGCAGTAATACGGTTATCGGACTATCCGAATACGTGCGTACCCGGTACCACATTCTTACCGATTTACAAGACATGGTTAGCTTCTAGCAAAGCACCGTGCCTACCTGTAGGCACTGCATTTTTGCATATAAGTCCCTATGATGAGTCTCATTTGGAGACACTACCTTTTAAGTCACGGAAGTCGCGGGAAACGGACGTCGGAATGGGAAATTCAGAATAAGTATGTCATCAGATTCATTTCACGAGTTCACTATTTTCGTTCGTGCTGCGTTCGTTACCACGTTCGAACGTCAAACAGATTGCGGGCGTTCATGTAGCGTTCGAATGGGCGTTCGAACAATGTCGTTATTTCTGGTTTTGCTGCTAGCCTCACACCCAAGCCCAATTAGCCCACCAAAGCCCATAAAACACATCCCAGTTAATAAATACATATTTAACACATGGTGAAATTAAATAAAATCTAAAAATCACATACCAAATTAAAATAAATATCAAATAAAATCATGTCTAATTAAAATCAATCAAAAATATTATATTCCTAACTAAACAATTGCATGCCTAATCAAACAAATTAAATATATGAACTTCCTAATTGAGCACAATTTTGTCCCCCAATCAATCTTTGGTTTTCCTTGTTTAACACCAAATCATATCTTCATTCAATGCACAAATCCCTTCCTTGTCAAGCAAGGATTCACCCATCCTCTTTGCCTATAAAAACAAAGTTATTCCAACCCTTGAACCCTCCTCACTTTTCACGCATATACAGCAAAAAAAGAGCTCTCAATTCACGCCTAAGACAATAACAAGAAGCAATAAGTTTCTCTTCCCCTCCTCCCTCTACATCACCGAAACTGATCACCCTAAACAACCCTTACATTAACCGAAAATCACCCTTGGAATAACCCTTACATTAACCGAAAATCACACCCCCCATATAGTAGCCTAAACACCTTAAAACTACACCTTAAACCTTCAAAAAACATCCAAAACAGTAGCCTAAAACACCAAAAATAGTGACCAAAATACAGCAGCAAATCAACAGCAAAACAGCAGCGAAACTGAGCGAAAACGGTAGCTTGAGCAGCGAAACAGCAAGAGAAAACATTGAACCGGAGGAGTTGCGGAGCATTCACCCTTCCGACGACCGCGTATGGTACTTCTGAGAGTCGACATAAAAGGTTAGACCTGAGGGCACTCTTCGTATTTATTTTCTTATTCATCTTTTAATTGTTTTTAGTTATTTATTTCGTATGAGAGTCGTTCATAGATGTATGTTGTGGCTTTGAATAAAATGAAAAATGTGTCGCCTCTCGTGGTATATAGGATGGAAACTCAGACATAAATTTCGTAGCCGAATCCGAATGGACGGTAGTGCGGTCTGTACTTGGGATACAAATCCACATACCACTTGAGCAAACAGCGCATATTTTGTTTTATGTTGTTTGATTTGTTTATTATCTGTTATTTAAATTATGCATGTTATTTGTTTGTGTAATGATGAGATAAAGCGTATGGGCTTAGTAAGTTGGATTAAATGTCCTCCGTTTCGAGGGGTTAAAATCATTTACCACGATGCTTTGCCGCGCCGGATGACGTATATTCGGTTGAATGTAAGATGTGTTCAATCGGGATACAAAGTTCGATATCGTTGTCTTTATTTTTATATGCATTATGATATTAGCGTATGGGCTTAGTAACTGGGATTAAAGGTCCTCCGTTTCGAGGGGTTAAAATCATTTACCACGATGCTTCACCGCGCGGATGACATATATTCGTTTGAATGTATGATGTGTTCAATCGGGTATACAAAGTCTGATATCATCGTCTTTATTTTTATGTGCATTATGTTATTGGCGCATGGGCTTAGTAAGTTGGATTAAAGGTCCTCTATGTCGAGGGGTTAAAATCCTTTACCACACTGCTTTGCTGCGCCTTGTAGCCCGTCATTAGGTGTCATCTATTCACCTGTTCACGTATGTGTCATGTTGTGTACTGTTTTTTGAGGTCACTGCTGTAACCCCGTTCGAACGCGTTTTAGAATGCCGCACGAACGCCTGTTTTCTGTATCAGTTCGTTCAAACGCATTTACGAACGCTATACGAACGCGAACCTTCTATTTTCCGTTCGAACGTGTTTACTAACGTTACTCGAACGCGCTCGTATTTCCTTTGTCTTATCATGCATCAGGTCTGGTCCCGTTCGAACGCGTTCTCAAACGCTATATGAACGCGAACCTCCTGTTTACCGTTCGAACACGTTTACGAACGCTACTCGAACGCGAATGTGTTTTGTTTCATCAGGTCCTGTCTCGTTCGAACGCGTTATCAAACGTTATACGAACGCAAACCTTCTGTTTACCGTTCGAACGCGTTTTCAAACGCTACACGAACGCGCATACACTGAACTGAGTCATTTTCATCACATGTCATGCATAATTGTTTCTTAGGTGATTTCTCTTGTATCATGTAGCCAATCATACCATTTGTATCTCTGCATTTGTCTATTTGATGTGTTCATGAGATGGTATTCAAGCATGATTAGGTCGTTAGTATGTTACTTGGTTCTTAAGCATGATTTAGCCTATTTAGTTGTTCATTTTCAAGCATGATTCGTCATTTATTTTGCGTTTGGAATTTGCATTATGTTTAGGTTGTTCTTTGTTTTCCGCATTATATGATCGAATGTAATGTGCTTATGACATTGTATGCTAGTCGTATTTATCATTATGTATGCAAATTGGGACATAGATTAAATGCAAATAGGTTGTATGCAAATCCGGACATAGGTAATATGCAAACTTATATATGAGCCTTGTACTTATGCATGCGAACTTAAGAGTAAATTATCCTTTGAAATAAATATTGCTTAGGCTTGGTTGAATTATTGCACAAATCATTTTATTACAAGTGGCATAAGTAAGGGACCATTCCGAACCTAATGGTTTGAGGTCTTCCCTTACGAGGGGTGAGTGCGGCCTTAAATCTTTGTCACGGTTCACACCGGGTGGTGACTCTATTATTCTCCGGTTTAGTCCCCCGCGAGCTACTCTGTACTCCCAACCGGGCCGTGAGCCCGGAACAGCATGCGTCGCCTAGTTTATGTGTCCTACAGTCTGGCGACTCCACTGGGGATAGAGAATCGGCCCCGAAATAATGTCATGTAATATTATGATTTGTGCTTTAATTAACCGTGTCTACTGTGGGTTAAAAGGGGTTTAATCAAAGGCACTTTTAAGGCTGGGTAATGGTTTGGTGTCTTCCTTCATTCACTACCTTTCTATAAGGAAAAGCTGTGAAGGCACCTAGATAATTTCTTACTTGTAGCCTATTATGATGGACTAATTTGGAGGACTCGTTGTTTATTCCTGTCACCAAGCGATAAGAGCCTAAGAGGCTTGGGTTTTTAAGAGAGTTCGCTCCGCCCTCCCTCTGGGGAATCTACAACGGGAAATCCATTTGACAGTCAGTCACACACTATAACTCGTTGGCACGTACCGTAAGGTATAAAAAAGGTGCTCTCACCTGGTCCCTCGAACCCTTAAGTGGGGAGACCTAGTTGTGGGCAATCCTTCGCCAGCGAGAATCTTTGTCTACACTCCTACAAATCCACATGTAGACCGGAGTTGTATGGCCTATAGCAACTATTTCCTTGTGCTTGTGGACCATCCTCATTTGGATGCAGTTGGACTTCTTGTCAGAAATGCAAACTTGTTGGGCCATTTAAACTGGGACGAGTTCGTATCCTATGACAATTGGGCCAAACGCTTCTGAAATGTTGATGGGCCACTCTGTAGAAATTATTTATGTATGCTTGTGTTTGGGAACATTGTTGTTTGTATCCATTCGGACCTTTTGTCATGAGGTATGGGCTTGTTGGGCCATTTAAACTGGGACAAGAATGTACCTTACGATGATTGGGCCAAAAGCTTCTAAAACGCCAATGGGCTATTATATGTTTGTGTTTAGGAACATTATCGTTTGGATACGGTTGGACTTCTTGCCATGAGATGTGAACTTGTTGGGCCATTTAAACTGGGACGAGTTCACTCCTATGACATTTAGCCCAAAAGCTTCTATAATGATGATTGGCCGATTTGTGTGAAAATCTTAATGAGTTGATATATTCCTTGTATCGCATGCATCTCATTCATCTCATGCATACATATATCCTGTTAACACCCTCAATGTCTATAAAAGACATCATAGATTCCTGTTGGGTTAGGAAAGATGGAAGACTCACTAAAAGACCGGTAACAGATATGAGTACATCCGATAACGAGGTATCCCAGATAGATCAGTTGGAAAATGGTCTCACCAAAATTACTGAACAGTTGTAAGCCTTGACTACTGCTGTGGCTGGTATGGTTGTACCCCGTGCTGAGGGAAATTCTCAGAATGTGAGGCGTGAGGAGCCTCCAAGTGGGTTGGGGGATGATATCCCCGCTTTTGATGACGACATGGCAGAGTATGCAACAGGCAGAGTGATTGGGTCTCAGGCAGAATTTCAGAAGCTTCGGGATCAGGTTGAAACAATTACCCGCAAAATGAGGGGTAAACATGAAGAGTTGTTAGATTATGAGGCAATGACCTTCGAAGAACAGTTGCCAGCTCAGTTCAAGATGCCGGATATGGCTAAGTTCAACGGGAATGGGGATCTGATGGTCCATCTCCGTCAGTATGTTTCAGTTATGAGTTCAGTGGGTTTATCCAAGCGCCAAGTACAGAAAATGTTTGGGATGTCACTTGAGGGAGCGCCGGTAGTTTGGTATCACAGCCTTGAGAAGAAGGTTAAGGAAGATTGGAGAGAACTGGCTGATGCTTTTCTGAAGCAATATGTTACAGATCTGGAAATTGATTTGACACTCCGTGATTTGGAGAGCACCAAGCAGAAGCCGGAGGAGAGCTTCAAGGAGTATGTAGACCGCTGGAGAAGCCAGCTTCTAAAGATGCAGACTCGGCCCTCAGAGAATGACCAAATCAAAATGATCATCAAGGGCACCAAGCCCTCGATTTATGGCAAGCTGAGGAGGATGACCTCCATGATTGCTGATTTTTGACAGTTGAGAGAAACTGTCATGGATATTGAAGAAGAAGAAGCAGAGAACATGAAGTTTTATGGCCTAAGTATGAGGCCTATTGGGGGAACATCAGGTACCAAACCTGTTTCTGCGGAGATTGCTGCCATCCGGAATCGGAGATTCTCTAACTTAGGGAGACCCTTGTCAAAAGTGCTGGAGATATTAAAAAGACAAGGACTTCTGAAACCCCTGGAGACCAAACCACTTCCCAACCCTCCACCATCACATCTCAACCTGAGCTAGTACTGTCACTTCCACCAACAGAAAGGCCATGACACTGACAATTGTGCCCGCCTCCGCCATGAAATCCAGGACCTATAGACTCCAAAAAGATACTCGACCCTGAAACAGAACCCCTACCAAATTACCACTCTGTCCCCCCACCGACCTATATGATAAACTCCGGCCTACCCGAAAGCCTTGTCCTCAAATCCTTTGACCACCAAGCCTATTGCCTTGGAATTTGGGATAGTAACAGTGAATATGAGATAAAACATGGGCAGAATTTCTGGGAAGACTTCTCCAGTAGTGATGAAGAAGAAGTAAGGGGGATGACACGCAGTGGGCGTTTCTATAATGATATGACTGAGAAGTAAATGAGTGTTATCAGAGGGAAGAGAAGTAGCTGAGAATACAGAAAATGCCGAGGGAGATGTAGTGATGCAACAGTTGAGGAAAACCCGAGCACAACTGAGTATCTGGGATTTGTTGTGTGCATCTCAGGAGCACAGGAGGGCCATGGTTGAGGCCTTAAGCAAGATAGTGGTGACAGAGGATGCCAACCCTGCAATATTTGTTGGGTCAGTTCAAAAGGAGGCTTTGCAGGCAATCACTTTTTCCGAGGAAGAACTCCCAGCTGAGGGGAGAAATCATAATAGACCTTTGTTTATCAGAGCTGAAGTGAGGGGTAAAATGACCTCTTGTGTGATGGTGGATGACGGCTCATCCATTAATGTGTGCCCGTTGAAGATTTTGGCCAAGCTGGGTATAAAGACAGCAGATCTGGATCACTCTAGTATGACTATCAAGGCTTATGATGACATTAAGTGAGGAGTTGAGGGTACATTTGTAGCAGCGGTCAAGGTTGGTCTTATTAAGGACGAAGTTGAGTTCACAGTGCTGGATATCCCAGCCACTTTTGCCTTGTTGTTGGGAAGGTCTTGGTTTCATAAGCTTGGGGGCATGCTCTCCACTTTACATCAGATGATTAAGTTCCCATATGGGGGAGAGATTGTCACCATCCGAGCTGAGGTAGACAATGATGTGGCTGCTTTGGAAATACAACCTTTCACGAGGTTCCAAGTGTCGGAAACTTTTGAGGAATGGGTGGATCCTAAGGTAGCTAGGATTATGGGAAAAATGAAGTTTGAGCCGGGTGAGGGTTCAAAACTGCCAGACTTTAGAGGACAGACTACTCGGAGGGGTTTGAGGTACAAATCTGACAAGGAAAAGCCGAAGGTTAAAAAAAAGGCTGAAATTGATGGAATGCTTTGTGAAGGCTTCAGGGCATCAAGGTGAGCCCGAACCAATAGAAGTTAATGAGATTGTGGTGCCTGGATTTGAGATCTTCCAAAGATGCTGGGTAAGAAGCCGCTGACCAAAGAAGCTGTGGAGAAGAAGATTGGAAGAAGAATTGATGAAGTTGGAGAGCCTGACTCTCGAAGAGGATAAGAAGTCTGAGAAGAGCCTGGTTGCGGAGGATGAAGTGTCTGCTGATGATGAAGACATTTATCTTCCTGATTTGTTTGAGTGTACTCCCGCATTTATTAGCAATAAAGACAATCATTTTGCGTATTTGCCCGAGTCTTTTTTCTCTAACTTGCATGACTTGAGTATATTTGATATCAGCTCCACCAGAACGAATGCATTTAACTTGGGCAAGCCTGAGAACCCCAAGGAAATTCTGATTGCAAGTGAAGTTACTGCTGAAGAGCGGGAGAAATTAGAAGAAGTATTGGTCAGATATGCCAAAGTATTTGCTTGGTCCTATGAGGACATGCCTGGGGTAGACAGAAACATTACCCAGCACACAATACCAAATTATCCGAATATGAGGCCAGTGAAACAGAAACTTCGACGGATGAGACCTGAGTGGGCCGAGAAGGTCAGAGAAGAGGTTAAGAAAAAAATAGATGTGGGGTTCCTGGAATTGATAAAGTATCATGAGTGGTTGGCAAATGTTGTGCCAGTGCCGAAGAAAGACGGGAAAGTCAGAATGTGTGTGGATTACAAAGATCTCAACAAGGCTTGTCCGAAAGATGATTTTCCTCTACCTCATGTACTAGTTGATAGTGCAGCTTTATCTACCATGTATTCATTTGTAGATGGGTTTTCAGGGTATAATCAGGTTCTTATGGCTGAGGAAGATAAGCACAAGACTACCTTTGTCACCGAGTGGGGTACTTACTGTTACAAGTAATGCCGTTTGGGCTTAAAAATGCAGAAGCTACTTATCAGCGGATGGCCACTACATTGTTCCACGATCTGATGCACAAAGAGATTGAAGTGTATGTGGATGACATGATGGTGAAATCAGAGACAAGAATCGGGCATATAAAGCACTGGAGAAGTTCCTTCAAAGGGTTGACAAATACAAGTTGCGGCTGAATCCCAAGAAATGTGTGTTTGGGGTAACATCAGGAAAATTGCTGGGATATACAGTGGGAATGGGAGGAATATAAGTAGATTCTGAGAAAATCAAGGCAATTACTGAGATACCGGCACCGAAGACAGAGAAAGAGGTTAGAGCATTCCTTGAGAAGATTCAGTATATCAGTCGGTTCATCGCCAAATTGACGTCAGTATGTGAGCCTATCTTCAGACTGTTGAGAAAGGACCAGCCAGTGAAATAGAATGACCAGTGTCAGTCAGCTTTCGACAAGATTAGAGAATACTTGGTAAAGCCTCATATATTGAAACCTCCAAGACCGGGCAAGCCTTTGGTACTGTATTTTGCTATAGAATCAGAAACACTGGGGGCAATGATGGTACATGCAGATGAGACTGGGGTAGAGCATGCAGTCTACTATCTCAGTAAGAAAATGCTTCCGTATGAAGCCTTCTATCAAGAAGTATAGAAGATCTGTTTGGCAGTAGTATGGGCATCCAGAAAATTACGGCATTACTTCCAATCTTACAAGATCGAGGTAGTGGCAAAGGAGAATCCTTTGAAATATCTGCATTCAGTGCCTTCGCTAGTGGGAAAATTGGGCAGATGATTAGTGTTGCTGACAGAGTTTGACATTGAGTACCTCACTTCCAAAGTGATCAAGGGGCGAGCCATAGCAGAGTTTCTGGCATTGCAACCTATTGAAGGGGATCAGCATAAGTTTGAATTTCCAGATGAGGAGATCCAGGCAATAGCAGTTCAGTGATGGAAAATGTATTTTGACGGAGCAGTGAATTGCAAGGGAGCCGGAATTGGGATCGTGATAATGACCCCCGAATGAGAGACTTTGCCTTTGGCCAAGAGGTTGACGTTCAGAGTAACTAACAACATGGCCGAGTATGAAGCATGTGCTTTTGGTTTGACTGCGTTGATAGCCTTGAAGGCTGAGAGTGTGGAAGTCTTCGGAGATTCTATATTGGTAGTCCAGCAGATGCGAGGAGAATGGGAATTGAAAGAAGAACGATTGAAACCTTACCTTTTTCATCTCAGAAATTTGGCACAAGTTATCCCCGATTGTAAGTTTCAGCACTTGCCGAGAGAAGAGAATCAGATGGCACATGCATTAGCTACACTTGCAGCGACTTGGGAGAATCCGGAAAAATTAGTGATGAGACCATTGATACTGACAACAGCGAGCAGACCTGTTTATGAGATAGAAAGAGTCATGGAAGTGAAATCGACGATGGTAAACCTTGGTATCACGACATTCAAAGGTATCTGGAACACGGGGAACTCCCGGAGGGAGCAAGCAGAAAAGCCAGATTATCCATTCAGAAATTAGCTTCCCAGTATGTGATTTTGAAAGGGGAATTGTACAAGAGGCAAGCAAACGGTATTCAGTTGAAATGTTTGAGAAAAGAAGAGGCTCAGTGGGTAATGGAAGAAGTACACGCCGGGGTATATGGTCTGCAAATGAATGGGTTGAATCTGTCCCGCAAGATAGTGAGACAAGGTTTTTACTGGTCAACCATGGAGACAGACTGCGCGAAGATGGTAAAGCACTGTCATGATTGTCAAGCACACGGTAATTTGAATCATTTACCGCACACAGAATTGCACGGGTTGTCAGAGCCGTGGCCTTTCTCAGCATGGGGAATTGATATGATTGGAGAGATTCGACCAAATGCATCGAATGGGCATCGCTTCATAGTAGTGGCAGTAGATTATTTCTCAAAGTGGGTGGAAGCCGAGTCATTTCACAATGTTACAGCAAAGCAGATGGCAAAGTTTATAGCTCGGAATCTCATTTGTCGGTACGGTATGCCGCACCATGTGGTTACAGATAACGGAGTTCAATTCCAAGGGGAAACAAAGGCAATGCTTCAGAAATACATGATAGGCCATCATAAGTCATCACCGTACAGGCCGCAGGTAAATGGGGCAGTTGAGGCAGCCAACAAGATAATAAAGACAATTTTGACCAAGATGACAGAGAACTGCAGGGATTGGGCCGATAAACTACCGTATGCTTTATGCCGGTACAGAATGTTAGTAAGAACAGCGACATGAGCCACACCTTACTCTTTGGTCTACGGGATGGAAGCAGTACTGTCAGTGGAGGTTGAGATACAGTCAATGAGGGTATTAGCAGAAACAGAGTTACCTGAGCAAGAGTGGGCCACACAGAGGTTTGAACAGTTAGCACTACTAGATGAGAAGAGAATGAAGTCCTTGCATCACATGCAGATATATCAGAAGAGGTTGGCTCAGGCATTCAACAAGAAGGTGCGCCCTACTAAGATTAAAAAGGGTGATTTGGTACTTAAGCAGTCAAGGCCGTCGACGACAAATCCGAGAGGAAAGTTCAGACCTAACTGGGAAGGACCTTACATAGTGCAGAAAGTAATGGAAATGGGGCAGTGAAACTGTAAGAATTGGAAGGTAACGAGTTCACTGAGCCGATCAACGTGGACAAATTAAAGCAATATTTTGCCTGAGAAAGAGAAAACTTGGCATAAGACCTAACCCGACGGGATAAGGAAATTCATGCATGCATGCATACACGTAACACATTTTGGCATTCTTTTTGTGTTTGTTTTGTATTCACAGGTTTTGAAGAAGAAAATAGAAGGCGGCAACGATAAGCCAATTATAAGCATCAACGCACCCGCATCAATTTTGGGATGCGTCCTAGGGGTCGAGGCCCACATCAATGCTAGCAGCAGTCTTGGGGATGCGTCCCGGGGTTGAGGCCCACAACAACACATATATCAGTTGCAGTTATTGGGATGCGTCCCAGGATTGAGGTCCACTGCATCATCAGTTTCGGGATGCGTCCCAGGATCGAGGCCCATTTTGTCAGCAGTATTGGGATACGTCACAGGGTCGAGGCCTCCGTTGTCGGTTGCAGCTATTGGGATGCGTCCCAGGATCGAGGTCCACTGCAACATCATTTTCGGGATGCGTCCCAGGGTCGAGGCCCACATTTTGTCAGCGGTATTGGGATGCGTCCCATGGTCGAGGCCCCTGATGTCGGTTGCAGCTATTGGGATGCGTCCCAGGATCGAGGTCCACTGCATCATTAACTCAGTTCGAGACAGCAGTCAAGTCAGGTGGCAGCTGGCGAGCCAGGTAAGTGAAAATGCATTGCATAACTTTGATAGGATTGTCATTGTTACACATTACACAAGTCCCATCAAAGTGGGGGCGACTGTAGGCACTGTATTTTTGCATATAAGTCCCTATGATGAGTCTCATTTGGAGACACTACCTTTTAAGTCACGGAAGTCGCGGGAAACGGACGTCGGAATGGGAAATTCAGAATAAGTATGTCATCAGATTCATTTCACGAGTTCACTATTTTCGTTCGTGCTGCGTTCGTACCACATTCGAACGTCAAGTAGATTGCGGGCGTTCGTGTAGCGTTCGAATGGGCATTCGAAAGGTGTCGATATTTCTGGTTTTGCTGCTAGCCTCACACCCAAGCCCAATTAGCCCACCAAAGCCCATAAAACACATCCCAGTTAATTAAATACATATTTAACACATGGTGAAATTAAATAAAATCTAAAAATCACATACCAAATTAAAATAAATATCAAATAAAATCATGTCTAATTAAAATCAATCAAAAATATTATATTCCTAACTAAACAAATTGCATGCCTAATCAAAACAAATTAAATATATGAACTTCCTAATTGAGCACAATTTTGTCCCCCAATCAATCTTTGGTTTTCCTTGTTTAACACCAAATCATATCCTCATTCAATGCACAAATCCATTCCTTGTCAAGCAAGGATTCACCCATCCCATTTGCCTATAAAAACAAAGTTATTCCAACCCTTGAACCCTCCTCACTTTTCACGCATATACAGCAAAAAAAGAGCTCTCAATTCACGCCTAAGACAATAACAAGAAGCAAGAAGTTTCTCTTCCCCTCCTCCCTCTACATCACCGAAACTGATCACCCTAAACAACCCTTACATTAACCGAAAATCACCCTTGGAATAACCCTTACATTAACCGAAAATCACACCCCCCATATAGTAGCCTAAACACCTTAAAACTACACCTTAAACCTTCAAAAAAACATCTAAAACAGTAGCCTAAAACACCAAAAACAATGACCAAAATACAGCAGCAAATCAGCAGCAAAACAGCAGCGAAACGGAGTGAAAAAGGTAGCTTGAGCAGCGAAACAGCGAGAGAAAACGTTGAACAGTGAACCGGAGGATGTCGACATAAAAGGTTAGACTTGAGGGCACTCTTCGTATTTATTTTTTATTCATCTTCTAATTGTTTTCGTTATTTATTTCGTATGAGAGTCATTCATGGATGTATGTTGTGGCTTTGAATAAAATGAAAAATGTGTCGCCTCTCGTGGTATATAGGATGGAAACCCAGACATAAATTTCGTAGCCGAATCCGAATAGACGTTAGTGTGGTCTGTACTTGGGATACAACTCCACGTACCACTTGAGCAAACGGCGCATATTTTGTTTTATGTTGTTTGATTTGTTTATTATCCGTTATTTAAATTCTGCATGTTATTTGTTTGTGTAATGATGAGATAAAGCATATGGGCTTAGTAACTTGGATTAAAAGTCCTCCGTTTCGAGGGGTTAAAATCCTTTACCACGATGCTTTGCCGCGCCAGATGACGTATATTCGGTTGAATGTAAGATGTGTTCAATCGGGTATACAAAGTCTGATATCGTTGTCTTTATTTTTATATGCATTATGATATTAGCGTATGGGCTTAGTAACTGGGATTAAAGGTCCTCCATTTCGATGGGTTAAAATCCTTTACCACGATGCTTCGCCGCACCGGATGACATATATTCGTTTGAATGTAAGATGTGTTCAATCGGGTATACAAAGTCTGATATCATCGTCTTTATTTTTATGTGCATTATGTTATTGGCGCATGAGCTTAGTAAGTTGGATTAAAGGTCCTCTATGTCGAGGGGTTAAAATCCTTTACCACGATGCTTATGACATTGTATGCTAGTCGTATTTATCATTATGTATGCAAATTGGGACATAGATTAAATGCAAATAGGTTGTATGCAAATCCAGACATAGGTAATATGCAAACTTAGATATGAGCCTTGTACTTATGCATGCGAACTTAGGAGTAAATTATCCTTGGAAATAAATGTTGCTTAGGCTTGGTTGAATTTTTGCACAAATCATTTTATTACAAGTGGCATAAGTAAGGGACCATTCCGAACCCAATGGTTTGAGGTCTTCCCTTGCGAGGGGTGAGTGCGGCCTTAAATCTTTGTCCCAGTTCACATCGGGTGGCGACTCCATTATTCTCCGGTTTAGTCCCCCGCGGGCTACTCCGTACTCCCAACCGGGCCGCGAGCCCGGAACAGCATGCGTCGCCCAGTTTCTGTGTCTTACACTACCCAATTCTCCAGAAATATTCTTCTACGGAATATATGATCTTTGTCAGGCGTAATATACGCAGTATTGCGCATTACGATCCAGTATCGGATGTCACATGCTAGGGCTGGGGCTGGAGTTGTGTCTGCTCCGTACGAAGTATATATCAGATTACTAGCAACTAGTCTATTTATGATCGGAAAGTCATGACCTAGTCATACTTCCCCGATGGCTATAGCACTTAGAGTACCAATCTGTATCCGTGCGTGATCATCATCTCCATATGACTGAAGTGATACTTCCGTCTTGACATCACCCCCAACACATCTATTTCTATATACTCAGAAGAGGCGTACACAGAACCTGTTAAAGCCCCGGACAACCAAAATCAAAGTATATTGATTGTCACAAATATTAGCGATGCAAGTCTCAGGTTAAAACCAAATACACCTACCCTGATTCGGATTCCCATAGACACATAGTCATACTACCAATGGGATTCCGAGGGATTTATCCAGAGCGAAGCTTTTCCCGTACCATCGGTAAACAAAACCTCATATTACACTTGCATGAGTATCCAATACCAAAATATATGAGAACTATGATGTTACACTTCCATAACACGCACAAGTGTAATACTAGCATATTCCACATTATCGATGTCCAGTCTCGATAATACTACGACTAGGGATATTTAATGATTAAACCTTAGTGGATTAATATTGTCTCATATCTTATTAATCTGGTACTAATCATATGGACTTTTATCATTTATATATCTAGGTAATCCAATTACAAATGCTAAAAGAGCAATTTCCTTTGTCACATAGTTAATTTGTACAACAACATCATGTTATGTATAAATAGTGATGCTATGGGTCATAATTATCCAACAGAAGGTGGCAAGAGCACAAAGTGGAAATGATTTCTATTTGCCATCTCATTTTTGGAAGAGGCGCTTGAAGAGTAATGTCCATGACATTGTCCTATTTAGAACGTCTAAAGCTCCATCGAAGCCTCATTGAATGGAGATATTTATAGAACGTCTGGCTGAAGATGTTAAACTTAGCCCTAGAGGGGAAGCAACCCACGAGTCTATTTTTATTGTCTTACTTTATTTTTTTGTGTGCTATATGCGTGTTTATTTATGCAGGTACTGGCGCAACTCTCATACCATTACACGTCCCAATGCGAGCCCTAACGACGCATGAGACTGATCAACTCTATGTACGGTAGTGTTGTTACTCATTCTTTTTTTTCTTTTCACTTATCTTACATTGAGGACCATGTAAATTTTAAATTTGGGGGTGTGTGCATGTTATTGTTAGTTCCTACTATTCAAAAAAAATTATATTTAGTCATAGGTAGTGAAGCATAAGTCTTATGATGAGTTTGTTTACTTTATAATGAAATCTTAGAAACGATAAGTGCGTAATTGACTGTTATCTAATTTCTTGAGTATGTGATTTGGGTTAGACTCATAAGCACTTAAAAGTAGGTTTCTAGCAATAAGAGCATAGGTAGTTGACAAAGTGACTAGTTGAGAAAATTATTTGACGATGAATGACTATTTACTTTTATAATTATTTATAATATATGGTATGGCTAGAAAAGAAAAAAAATTGGTTGAAAAAAAGGAAGAAAAAAAAGAGAAATAAATTAGTAATAAACCACATATAACCAATCAGCATGAAGCTACTCATGAGCGAGTGTTAGGAACACCATTGGAGATGTGTAGACTGGTTTGACCCATTGGATCCCAATATTTGAGGTGAAATCACCGAGTTGAATTATTTAGGAATCAAGCTATGACCGGATCTTTACATACACACACTGTGAGTCTAACTTAGATGAGTTATTCAAGAACTTGGATTTGAGTTGCGTTGAGTAGTATTTGAAGATTCTTTGATTTCATTGTTGTGCATTCATTGAGGACGTTGTTATGTACAACTACCGGGATTATTTTTTTTATTTTTTTATTTTTGCATGATTATATGTGTGTGTTGAATGATGTTTGTGGGTGTCGTCGTTTATGTTAGTTTTATTATTAATAATAGAAATAATAAGCCCATGTGGGTACAATATCAGACTTTCTGTCATTGTATTACTTGATCGATACGTGCGCTTGTGTGCGGTATTAAAATTGCAATCACATAATTAGTTTATTTGTTATTTATATTTGGGTCAATACTTGAGGACAAACAATAATTCAAATTTAGGGGTGATAATAACATCATACACGAAGGTGTTCTGCAACATTCTTTATTTATTATACATGACAAAGTATATAAATTTAAAAGGATTGTTGTTGAATCCTGAGGAATTCAATATGATTTTATTACTAAGCCCGGTATTAAATCATTCTACAGATAACCTATAAGTGTTATGTTTGAGTCCAATGTGGCTTATCATATATATTATTGATAATTTAATTTTTCTAATGCAATTTACTAATCTTAAAAAAAATAAAAAAAAAATAAAACCTCTCACTCATTTTCTTTGATTGTTAAAAAAACTGGAGCATTATCATTACTAGCAACGCTTTAATTTCCTCATCAGGATCCACTTCATCTCATCAACAGGAACCGTTGGGGAATTAAGAGCCCAACTCAAATTCTACATTCGACAATTAATGTGTCATCAACCAGTGGAGTGATCTCATCCTCGTCAGAGGAAATCTCCGCTATTTCAGGGCTTGAAATGAAATGATGTTCATCACTTCAGCCACCAATTTGTCAGAGTCATTCAATATTTATTTCTTCATTAGATGAAATATTAATGACATTTTGAATAGATTTCGAAAGAAAAAACATTTATAAAATCATCGAAACCAATGTCCGTATCGGACGCCAAAGATGAGGAAGAATTCATTTTGCAATCACTCAAATTCATTCTTTTTTTTTTTTTTTTTTAAGAAACATATAGCACTGTTGAAAACATGTAGCAGCATAAATAAAATACACAGGGAAAAAAAATAGTACTCCAGCAACTACCTATATCCACTCTCACTCTTAGCTATTTTTCATTTAACTGAATAAATGAAGTTACTAACATATTTTATTAGAGTGTATGTCCTAAAATTTGTTGTACATATTATATTTTAAGGCGTAATATTTTATAATATTATTTATTATTTATTAATAAAAGACATATGATTTCTACATATCGTTATATCCATATTTTATGTGTATATCCCGAGACATTATGAAAAATGAATATCGTTATTTCAAAAGAAGTTTGTGATTATAAGAATGAATATCGTTATTTCAAAAGACGTTTGTGATTATAAGAATTAAAGATACAAATAAGTCTCAAATTAAGTTATTGGTAATATGTAATTATTATATATGACAATGATATATCACTCGACCAATATTATTGTGTGTCGCCTAAATTGATATTTGATGTTAATAAAATGGATTATAAGTCTCATATCATAAGAACACAAACAATAGATATTTTCATTAGTAGAATGAAATATCGAACACGACCATAGGAGCGTAAGATCACATGACAATATTATCAAAGGTCATTAATCTTCGTAATAATACATTAGTGTCGTTATATCCTCTGACCTGAGATCACATGTTGACTTGTACAGTAATACTCATGATTCACTAGTATATCATCATTCAACTAGCCACGTCCTATGAATAAATGGTAAATGGTCTTGAGCTAATAAAGTATGAGGTCATGTGTGCTTCAAGAAGAGTTCTGATAGCTTTCATAATAAAAATTATAGATGCTCCAAAGAAACTCAAAGATGTGGATACAAGTCTTTGGCCAAAGAAGTCGATATCTTTGAAATATCAAATCCACGAGATCGAGTTTTGAAGTATATTGACTGATAAGGACTTGACCTAACTTTGATCCCAGACTCGATAAGGAACATTAATATCGGAAGGAATGAGATGACATGCTCGAAATGTATTCTAACAAATTCATATGTTTTCCCACTTCATTCATCGACTAAGGGTCATGGCAAGCAGTTAGACATTTACCAATGGTCTGTGAGATATCATATAGATGAAATATTAAATAGTTAATATCATCCCACTGCTATTCGATAATGTACCTAGTACGGTCGCACAAATATAGTTCTCGTCTATATTACAAATTCAATTATGTTTACTAAAAATTAATAACTGATTAATTTGGAAAATAATGTGAAAATTAGATTTTCAATTAAAATAGGATTTCCTAATAAGATTAGGATATTCGAAATATTTCGAAAATATTAATTTGATTAATAAATTCGAAATAATAAATTCAGATTTAAATTATTTAAATAAATATTTGATATATATATATATATTTATTTAATAAATTAAATATAATTTTAATTAATCATTAATTAAAATTAGTAAGTTAAGATTAATTAATTAATTAATAGTTAAATAATCATTGGGCCAAAATAATATTTAATCTTTTTGTCCTTAATTTAGTGGGCTAGCACCCTAATTAGTTAAGTAATAATTTAGATTAAATAAGGAAGTCTTATTTAGTTAAGTTTCCTAATTCAATTTGGGAAAGAATCTTAAAGAAACCAAATTTGATTTGGAGAGATCTTGGATAGTCCTTATGTATTTGGATACAAACAAGGCAATCCCTACACTATTTAAGTGTGTGATTTTCGGCTAGAGCAATAATAATTATCGCTGGTCGAATTCTCTAGCTATCTCTCTCTCTCTTGGTTGTTTCAAGTTTGTAATAAGATTAATTAAAAGAAAGTTTATTTCTTTGAACGCTAATCCAAATAAGAAAGTTTGTTTCAAGAAAGAAAATAGTTTTCTTTGTTCTTAAAGTGGTAGCGATTTGTTCGTACAAGAGATTTAGTGTGCTAACTAGATGTGCAACGCTTAGTGCACTACTACAAGTGAAAATTCAAGGAAGTAAACTCAAGAAAGGCTCAAGTAAGGAAAACTAAATCATCTATGTTTTCCAATTTGTTGAAATTTATTTCTATTGATGAATAAGATTGGTTGAATGTTTGTTTAGATTAATTAGGATTAATTTAATGACATAATTTGTTTACATAAAGTGCGACATAATCATGATCCTTAAAATGATTTTGAAAAAAAAAATTTAAATTCCAATCACATAGATGCTTCGAGCCTTTCCCACTAACCCCAAAATCTTACATATTTTATACCCGACTTCAACTGCACTCATATTTTTGAAATCTAAAAAATATGGATAAATCTAACAACTAGTCATTTACTTATATGATTCATATTTTGACAAGCAACTCATAATTTTTTATATTTATTCGCATGATAAGAGAGCAAAACTTATTTTCTCTCTCTACCATGGGCATATTAGCATGAATACACGTGTAAACTAGTTAAAAAAACATGTTTTGGATATTCAATAATTCAAATTTAAAAAAAAAAAAAATTCATGCATTATTCATAATAACGGGATACATATAACGAATAAAACCTACGCTGCTGATTCCAATGTAGAATTATTGTTAACTACGTAACAAAAACTAGCGGAATCATAATTTACTTAAGTAAATCTTTTCATTATTATGTATCGTCCTTTCTTTTTATCTTCGAATAGCGAGAGTCCCACTTCAATGTTTTGGAACAACGAACATGAATATTTTTCTCAAAGAACGTATTGTAATTATTTTTCTTATTTTTCTTATTTTTACCTCTTTATTTATATTATACCACAAGATGATGAGATAAGGATAAAGTCCGCAAAAGATAGACTCTTATATATCATATGATGGAGTTTATTTCAAACTCTAATTTGATTAGAAATAATCTCCTAATATAATAGTGTTTGATATTATATCTAACCCATCACATCATGTTATGAAATTTATCTTAAACTCTAATTTAATTAGAGATAATATCCTAACTTCCAAAGGATTGTTTGCAGGGGATTGGTCCCCGTGTTGCATGTGCTGGTCCATCTGTTGGCATTGTAGTCTCCTCGTATGAATTTGTCAATTATGCATTAAATCAGAGACACCAACTCAATAATAAAAAGTTTTAGAAGCTTAAGTTGATACAATTTTACCTTATACTTTGTATTAGATCGAGCTAAAGGATAAACAGACGGGGCAGTAATCCTGCCAATTGCCATGTTTTGCTAATGCATCATTAATGGTGTGATTAGTTCAACGAAGGGGAGAGATTTTAATGGAATGGAGGGGAGAGGAGTGATAGATTTTAATTAAATATATGTTTGGTTCAAAGGAGGGGAGGGGAGGATTTTTAATTAGATATATGTTTGGTTCAAAAAGGGAAATGAGAGATTTTAAAACTAATTTACTATTTTATCCTTATAGCTTTTTATAAATAAAATTAAAACAATATAGAATTATATTATCTTTGAATTAAACAAAGAATAAAATTAAAGTAGAAGCTCTACATAATACGTGTTATTAAAAATAAAATTAAAACAAATATAAGAGAATAGAATAAGAAGAATTGAATGATGAAACAAATATAAGAGGAAATTAATTGTAATTAGGATAATTTTGGATTTTAATGTATAAGTAGGGATAATTTAGTCAATGTATTTAAAATTTTAATGGCTCATTTTCTCTCCCTTCCAAAACCCCTCACTTTCGGAGGGGAGCTGAAATTGGCTTATGAGAGATTTTGCTCCCCTCCCCTTAAAAAAATTGAACCAAACAAACATAATTTAAAATAATTCCTCCTCTCCCCTCCCCTCCCATCCGGAACCCCCAACCAAACACACTCTAAGAATTGAGAGAGGATTAAAGTTAGAATTCGGATAATTGAAATTAAAATAGGATTATTAAATTTAAAATTTCAATCACTCATTTTCAAATTTAATAACAATAATTTCAACTTTAATGTTTCGTTATTAATCCTTTATAAATGTAACTATTCCATTAAGGAGAAATTGAAAAGCTTAACCATTGAAGAAGATTGGGCTTCAACAGCAGGTGAGGCAATGGCAAAAACAAGAACCCAAAAGTGCCAAGAAGCAAACAAATACTCTCGACGAAGCTACTTCCATTTTCTTGATTCTCTCGTTTAAACCCTCTTTTTCAAATCACAGTAGTGTCACTAAGAACGATGCATAAACTTAAACCCAAGCAAAGCCTGCTATGGAGAATGAGAATGGGAATCCATTCTTTTATAAATAAGGCTGGACGAGGGCGGAGAGAGTGAAACCTGCAGTCATTTAAGGGTATAAAAGTAATTTGGTTTGTATTGTGGGGTCCACTTAAATTGAGGTTTATTTTTTTGTTTGTTGTACATTGCACGGTCTCATTTCGATCTAGTCTCATTTCGTCTCATCCGGATTATTATTTGAAATGAAGAAATTGAGGTTAAAATTTAAGATTCGGTGTAAAAATTAATCACAAATCTCGATCCGATTTTTTATTCGGGATGATATATTGTCCTAAATTTCGATCAAATTTTTTATTTGAAATGAAAAATCATCTCGAATCCCGAATCAAACGAGACGAATTTTCTTCTAACATTTCATGTGACTACTAAATTTCATTAGCCTTCGGACTGTTACCTTTTTTTCCCTGCCCTAGTTGAAGAGTACTTCAATTAGGACCGATTTAACGGCTATTTTCATTGTTATTAGTACCAATCGTTTTACTAGATGTGTTAGGTAGGGGTGAAAATTTGGGTTAAGATTCATTTATTCGTTCGATTCAATTTGCTTTAAAGACAATACGAGTTTGGAAAAATGGATTCGTTTAATAAATAGGTCAATTCGATTCAATTCGTTTATTAAACGAATCAAATACGAATTTAAGCTCATTAATTCGTTTATTCGTTTATGATTCGTTTTATTATTTTGTTTTACTAGTTAATAAATTATATTGTCTATATTTGGTGAGATATTTTTAGTAAATATATTAATTATATATTTCATATGTATATATTTATGAAAATTTAATGTAAATAAATTATGGTAAATTATGTTATTGAATAATATCATGACTAAACGAATATTCATATTTGATTTTTTTAATAAACGAATCGAATACGAATCCTGATATTAGGATTCGTTTAACAAACGAATCGAATACGAATCCATCACATTTTGATTTGATTCGTTTAGAATTCGATACGAGTTTGATTCGTTGATTCGTTTTGCCATCTCTAGTGTTATGTAATATTCAATTTTTGATTTGGGTAATTTTTTTTTTTGGAAGGATAATGAAATATTTCATTAATAAAACACCATAAAGATGTAAATAAGTGATCATTTCGAATCAATTATAAAATTAGGAGACCTTAAGACTCGAACCTACTTAGGGTAAAGCCTTACAACATAAAATCATATATCGTGCATCCTCTAAAATTATTCAGATTGAAAGTAGTATTCACACTGAAATCTTCTAAAAGAGATGGAGGACTTTACGAACTGGTCTGAATGTCTCACCTCTGCTAGTGTTGGTGAATACGGACTCCAGAACAATCACTATAACAAAAGAGACCTTTAGCGTCGAAATTTCTTTCGATGCCAATAAAAGGTAATATTTTAGCATTAAATCCTAGTTTCGAAGCTAACATGTCAACCATGTAGCGTCGAATATAAATTTCGATACTAAAGGTTCTAACATTTAGCTTCGAAATTAGATTCGTCGCTAAAGGTTTATCTTTTAGCATCGAAATAATTGTTTGACGCTAAAGGATTGATGTTTTAGCGTCGAATTAGTATTTCGACGCTAAATGTTTCACCATTTACCGTCGAAAAATTGTTTGGATGCTAAATGGTTCACCATTTAGCGTCGATTTAAATTTCGACACTAAAGGGTCAACTTTTAGCGTCCAATCTAAATTTCGACGCTAAAGGTTAATTTTAAATTTTTTGAATTCCCTCTTCTAAGATTTAAATTTATCGCCTAATAAAATTAGATTTAAATTTTTAACATTTAGCGACGAATTTTCGACGCTAAAAGTTAAAAATTTCGACGCTAAAGATTAATTTTCAAATTTTCAAATTTCCGCTTTCTAAAATTTGAATTTATCTCTTAATAAAATTAGATTTTAAATTTTGACATTTAGCGACGAATTTTCGACGCTAAGAGTCAAATATTTCGACGCGAAATGGTAAATTTAAATTTTTTGAATTCCCGCTTTCTAAATTTGGAATTTATCTCATAATGAAATTGGATTTAAATTTTTTACATTTAGCGACGAATTTTCGACGTTAAAAGTCAAAAATTTCGATGCTAAAGATCAAAATTTTGGGGGAAATAATTCCCGTTATTTGATGATCTTTAGCGACGAAAGTCTATTTCGTCGCTAAAAGTTTTTTCTTATAAATTTATTTGCTCTTTCATTTCTCCTATTCCCACTTTGTTTCTCTCATACTCTTATTTCCTCTATAAAATTATTTTTTCCTTAAGTGTTTTGTTGATTTTTTGTATTTTATATTAACATCTAATATTTATTATTTATTTATTTTTTTAGCGGGATATGAAAATGAAGAAATGGTGAAAATGAAGATAGTGAAGAAAATGAAAAATGAATGAAAGTGATGATGAAAAATATGAAAGTGAAGATGGAGAAAATATATAGAAAATTATATTTTATAATTTTGTTTATCATTTTGTATTTTTTTTATCGTGATAAATTTTGTAATGATTTTTATAACAAATTTTATTATTTTTGTAATGAAATTAGTTTGAAATTAATTTGTAATAATAATTTTCTTATACCTTTTAGGTCGAAATATTCGACGCTAAAGGTAATAAAATAATATATTTTTTAATATTATAACACCTTTAGCGTCGAATATTTCGACGCTAAAGGTCAACTTTTTGGCGTCGAAAATATTCGTCGCCAAATTTAGCGTCGAAATATTTTTGACGTAAAATATTGTATTTTAGCGTCAAATTTTTTTTATTTCGATGCTAATTGTCTTTATCGTCCACGTTTTAGCGTTGAAAAATTTCGACCCTAAAGACCCTTTTTTTTTTTTTTTTTTGTAGTGAATTAAAGTACATAACATAAACTTTTACAATAACCCATATATATTCTATTACAAGAAAAATAAACAAGTTTACAAGAAAGTTTTAAAATATAGTCTTCACTTCCAAAGATAGATCTATCATTTTCCTCATACAGATTTTCTATCGGATGATGAAAAGACAATATTATTCCTGCAAAACATAAACAAAATTTCAACACAAGGTTGAAAATCTACCATCACAAATGGGTGGAGTTATAGAGCCATACAGATCCGGAAAATAAAGAGACAAAAGGAAAAAAAAAACAAAAACAAAAACAAAAATATTTTTTTGGAGGATATTGATCTGGGGTGTTTGAATACAAGTAATTTTGATTAATAGATTTAAAGAAAACGGAAAAAACAAACAACAAACAAAAAAACAAAAATCCATTCTAACTGACCCAATGTATTTCAGTAGTAATATCACAATGTATTTTAAAATTGTCAGGGTGTGGCTTGTGGTGTAGGATTTAATCTGGGACGGCCGGGCTACTCCGTTTAAGCCAGGAATTGTGGTTTGGCAGCACGGTTTACAATAATTCAGAAAAAAAAAAGTATTTTAATATCAATTTTTGTTTATTACCCCGAAATAATCGGCAATGCATTCAAGGGACCAGTAGCATTGCACATCCTAAGAACAAACATAACTCATGGAGCTGAAAATTCCTTTAACTGGAACTTGGTGCATGAGTTTCATCATGTACAACTCCTAATGCCTTTGTGTTTTCATATTGTCTGTTTGTGGCCAAAATTTCATAATTTAATTTTGTTTCTGAAAAAAGAACAGGGTTGAGTTCTATTGTAGTGGTGAGATTTAAGTGTGTTGAATGAATTGACTTGAATGGCTGCGAGGTATGATGTGATTATCAAATATGGAAGAAAGGATCCAAGCAAACTCTGAGTACGCAGTTTGTTTTGACCCTACAGAACGATCAAGAGCGGTTAGAGGTGAAGTCGATGGTGGTCGGTGTTCACTCTCCGACTCTCAAGTTGCTTGACAATAACATGAAACAATATGAGCTTATAAAAAGAAAACTTTAATATCTCCAAAAGGAGATATATCTTATTATCTCTTAATGGGGAAGATAAATAAACGGAGAATCGATCTCCAATTATATAAATTTTTTGAAAAGAAAAAAATAAACATTAAAATTTAGTATTTTGACGAGATCAACTTAGAAGAGATTACATGAACCTTCAAGATTATGCAATAGGGTTTGAATTACAAAAGTGAACCCAATTCATTGATGAATGTGAAGATGAAGAAGAGCTTGTGAACAGAGAAGAAGAAGCTGTTAGCGACAAAGTTAGAAGAGATTACATGAACCTTCAAGATTATGCAATAGGGTTTGAATTACAAAAGTGAACCCAATTCACTGATGAATGTGAAGATGAAGAAGAGCTTGTGAACAGAGAAGAAGAAGATGTTAGCGACAAAGTTACATGATGGATTTTGATGATGCAACACGAGTGAAGTCTTCGACGCGCAACAGCGAAACATTACAAAAAGATGTTAAAACACCATGGTGGTGAAGAGCGAAAAATGTGAAGACTGGCGCATATTAAAGAAATTATGTGAAGTCTTAGCTTATGGCTCTAAATATATTGTGAATTGATTATTCAAGTATCTAAACTCATAGGATACATGCACATTCACTTAAATGCATTAGGTTCATGTACAAAATACCTCAAATCCTCATATATGCATTTTTGGTACAGAGACCTGCATACCGGTCCCTTACCGTTCACCATACCGGTGAGATGCTCTGTTTTGCACACTCATTGGAACCGGCACAGACCAAACCGGTCATCATACAGTTGAGCCTAACGGCTAGTTCCTTATTGGAACCGGCATAACCTAAACCAATCTTCATACCGGTGACCATACTGATCATCCCTACATATTACACACTCACTGGAATCGGAACGTACCATAACGGTGTCCATACCAGTCCCAAACGAATATATTCAAATGGTAATATAGCCGTTGAGAGCTGTTACTATACCAGACTGGCATATCAGTGTCTAGAGACCGGCATACCCTTCCAGACAGGGGAAGTGGGGCTGCTTTGTATTTTACTATAAATTGAGCCTCAATTCATTTTTTCAATGTTAGAGAACCTTCATATATATTACACTAAGGTAAAAACAAGAGTGTTTCATAAACCATCATATTCATACACACTCACACATCAAGCTCATACACAACACCTTTATATACATTTGTAATGATCTTAGATCACTTGGGTAAGCAACTCACACAATATTCTTTATCTTTGTGAGTGCCCAAGTGTGTTTACAAACTTCTTATTTTAAACACTTGTGTTTTGTGAAATTTCATCGTTTGGGTAATTGTAAAGGTTCGAGAGTGAACCTACATAGAAAACTCACTGTAGAGGTTTTTGAGTGAGCCTAGATCTAAAGCTCAAAGTGTAAAGGTTTGGAGTGAACCTTGTGTAAAATTTTTGGTTGCGGGTGAGCAACGGAAAAAACTCGATTGATAGTGAAAAGCTTCAAGCGCGGCTTGGGGGAGTGGACATAGGCATTGTTGGCTGAACCCCTATAACTCACAGTGTTATTTTCTCTATCCCTTAACTCTTTAATTACAGCAAGTTTATTTTTGTATTTACTTATATATTAGAAACTTGTATATAAGTAATATTTATTGTTTGAGAAAATATACCTTAAGCTTAATCGGTAAAATAACTTAAAATCGGTAAAGATTTTTATTTCCGCATATTTAGGCCATAATCCAATTCACTCCCCTCTTGGGTACATAGAGATTGTTTGTCGCTAGTGCTTGTAGGTAATTACAGAAGAAGCTAATGATATTGATATCCACATCATATAATATCAAAACCTCTTAAAATAGAAAGAATATTGCTATTTTGTTCTAAAGTTGTGCCATAATTAGTGTCTAAATAGGTTAAATTAAAAAGACGTCATTTTTAATTTGGCCTATTCAGACACTAATTTAAACACAATTTTTCGACAACATAAATTTTTCTAAATAAATAATAAAAAAACGAAACATTTGAAAGACACATTAATAATATAAAAGACAAAAGGAAAAGAATAAATTTACCTTTACTTCCCATTTCCTTTCTATTTCTTATTAGTTGTATGCATCTTGTTTCTTCATTTTTCTGCACACATATTCACCATTAAAGAACAAAGAAGAAAAAAATATAAAAATAAAATAAAATTGAAACCTTTATATTCAAAAGATTAACTCCTCCTCGTATTAAATCGAGCTTTTTTGTTTGATATGAGACTATGAACGAACCCGTCTTCATTAGGAAGAGAATGGAAAAATGAGAAATGATTAATAACATTAATGTTGATAGTGGTTTTTTTAGCACTCATTTTGAGGAGGGTCAAAACTTCTTGTTGTATTACCCGTCGCAGGTGGATTGAAAGGCCAATAGGCCTAAAAGGAAAATGAAACTTGGAGAACGATATGGATCCCGGCCTCCAGTAAGGAGCTCTCCCCGAGGAGAGTTTCTGTGGTAATAAAGCAATAATGGTTCCAACTTGACTACATTAAAGTATGGATTGGGGATGCTCTGTAAGTTTGTATACCCTGACCTGGGGAGGTTTCATTTATATGGTGTGAATATCTCGACCTAATGACTGTTGATGAAGTCATGTCCAGCCAATTCAAGTAGCATGATGTATGCCCTACCTGAAAAGGAGTGCATCTAGAAGACTAATGATAAAAATAATAAACCAACAGTTCATATGAAGGTGTGGGTCCTATCAGCCGCCATAGGACGTTCGTGGTAGATCAACTAGCTCGTAGGTTTTCAGGGAGGGCGATGGAAACAATGACTAAATGGGATAATGAGGGCTAAATTATGTAAGGTGAGGTCAGGGTCGGTTATTTGTTACGCCCAAAAAAATACTAGCGGTCATCACAGTATAGTTGGGGTGTCGATTCCTCAGAGATATGGTTACAAGGAACTAATTCACTTAATGAAAACATTAGCAATAACTTAATTAAAGAGAATGATTGAATTGGTAATTGTAGGCATTGCATTTTCGCATGTGAAACCCGATGATGAGTCTCAATTGGAGGCACTACCTTTTTAGCTAAGGATATTGCGGGAAACGGAGGTCAGAAGGGGAAATTCAGAATAAGTACGTCATCAAGTTCATTTTACAAGTTCACTGTCTTCGTTAGTGTTGCGTTCGTTACTTCGTTCGAACGTCAGGCAGATTGCGGACGTTCGTGTAGCGTTCGAATGGGCGTTCCAACAGAGTCGGTATTTCTGGTTTTGCTGCTAGCCTCGCACACCAGCCCAATTAGCCCCCCAAAGCCCATAAAACACATCCCAATTAATAAAACACATTTAAAACACATGGGAAATTAAATAAAATAATTAAACCATTTACCAATTAAATAAAACATAAAATATAATCATACCTAATAAAGATAAATCAAATATATTATATACCAAACTTAACAAATATCATGCCTAATTAAAATCAATCATAACAAATTAAATATTTTGCATTCCTAATCTAGCCAAGATTTGCCCCCCTCAATCTAATCCTTTCCTTGTTGAATACCAAATCAAATCCTCCTTTTAATGCCAAAATCCCTTCCTTGTGAGACAAGGTGAAGCCCTAGCCTTTCTCTATATAAACCACACCTCTCCAAGGCACTCATCTCTCATAGTTCACGCCCATCACAAGAAAAAGAAGAAAAGAATTTCCAACCCCCTCCCCAAGCTCTCCATTCACGCCAATCACAAGAATAAGTAACAAAAAATATTCTTTTCATCTCCTCCACTCCATAGCCGAACACATCACCCTCCTTAACCCATCCATAACCGAAAATAACAAGCCTTTATATCTTCCTAAAGCCACCGAAACCAGCCCTATACAGCAGCCCTCCATCACCGAAAATTACAACAAAAAACCGAACTGCAGTGAACACAAAAACTGCACTGTTTTACACGCCCAAACAGTAGCAAAATACACTTAAAACATTCCCTAAAAACCTTAAAATAGTAACATAAAAACTGCATTCATAATACTTAAAATAATCACACAAGACTACACTAAAAACCCACAAAAAACTCGGAACAGTCCGTGGAAACGTCAAAACAGGTGACCTGAACAGTGAGCAGCAAAACAGAGGCCGAACAGTAGCAGAACGGAGTTCGAACAGCAAGCAAAACAGCAAAATAGTGAGCTAGGACGCTAAACCAGTAAACCGGAGAAGTTGAGGAGTTGTACCCTTTCCGACGTCCGTGAAACGCAAGCCTGAAAGTTGGCAAAAAGGTTAGACCTGAGGGTATTTTTCACACTCGTTTTTTTGTTTTTGTTTTTTGTATTATTTATCGAGTATTGCTTGCATGATTGTCATGTTAAAATGCATGTTGTGGCCTTTGAGTAGATAAATATGCATGAATTATGAGATGTTGTATGTTGTGGCTGTGGAATAAAATGAGAGATTTGTCAACTCTGGCGGTATAAATCGGATGGAAACCCGGACATAATTTCATAGCATTCCGAATGAACGGTAGTATGATCTGTACTCGAGATACAACTCCACGTACCGCTTGAGTAAACGGCACCATCTTTTGTTTTGTGTTGCTTTGGCTTATTTATTTTTCGTCACTTGAATTCTGCATGTTGCTTATTTATGCATGATTCAATCAAGCGCATGGGCTTAGTAAGTGGAATGAAAGATCCCCTATGGGGAGGGGTTAAAGCCCTTTACCACGATGCTTTGCCGCGCCGGTTGATGTGTGTTCGGTTGAATGCAAGATACGTTCAATCGGGCATACTAAGTTTGATATTATTGCTTTTAATTCTTTGTATGCATGATTCAATCGAGCGCATGGGTTTAGTAAGTGGAATGAAAGATCCCCTATGGGGAGGGGTTAAAGACCTTTACCACGATGCTTTGCCGCGCCGGTTGATGTGTGTTCGGTTGAATGCAAGATACGTTCAATCGGGCATACTAAGTTTGATATTATTGCTTTTAATTCTTTGTATGCATGATTCAATTGAGCGCATGGGCCTAGTAAGTGGAATGAAACATCCCCTATGGGGAGGGGTTAAAGCCCTTTACCACGATGCTTTGTCGCGCCGGTTGATGTGTGTTTTGTTGAATGCAAGATACGTTCAATCGGGCATACTAAGTCTGATATTATTGTTTTTAATTCTTTGTATGCATGATTCAATCGAGCGCATGGCCTTAGTAAGTACAATGAAAGATCCCCTATGGGGAGGGGTTAAAGCCCTTTACCACGATGTTTTGCCGCGCCGGTTGATGTGTGTTCAGTTGAATGCAAGCTTGACATTGCTGTCTTTATTCTTTGTGTTGCATCCATCAGGTCTGGTTTCGTTCGAACGCTTTCTCGAACGCTACACGAAAGTGAACCTTCTGTTTACCGTTCGAACGCGTTCTCGAACGCTACGCGAACGCACACGCACTTTCTTAGTCTCATCATGCATCAGGTCTGGTTCTGTTCGAACGCGTTCTCGAACGTTATACGAACGCGAACCTTCTGTTTACCGTTCGAACGCGTTTTCAAACGCTACGCGAACGAACACGCACTTTCCTAGTCTCATCATGCATCAGGTCTGGTTCTGTCCGAACGCGTTCTCGAACGCTACATGAACGCGAATCTTCTGTTTATCGTTCGAACGCGTTTTCAAACGCTACGCGAATGCACACCCACTTTACTGAGTCATTTTCATCAGATTTCATACATAGTTTTCCTAGTAATTATCCCCACATGTATGAATACAATGTGTTTAATGTATTACAATTCATATACCTATGTCTTGATAACATTTGAGTATTATTTCTTGTGGTATATCGGATGGAAACTCAGACATAAATTCCGTAGCCGATTCCGAATGGACGGTAGTACGGTCTGTACTTGGGATACAATTCCACGTACCACTTGATAAGGTGCTCACATGTGTGCTTGTGTGGTTAGTATGTGTGCTTGTGTTTTCTTGAATATAATATGCCAGTGAAGTTGTATGTTTGTCGCTCCTGTGATGTACTTTCAAGCATGCAATCTTAGATGTGAAATATATGTAAACTTAGGTGTAAGTTTTATTTTGTACATGTGAATTTAGAAGCATGATACTCTTGGAAATAAGTGTTACTTAAGCCTGATTAAATTACTACATAAATCCTTTCATTACAAGTGGCATAAGTAAGAGACCATTCCGAACCCAACGGTTTGAGGTCTTCCTTGCGAGGGGTGAGTGTGGCCTTAAATCTCATTTTCCCGGTTCACACCGGGGGGCGACTCCATTGTTCTCCGGTTTAGTCCCCCGTGGCTACTCCGTACTCCCGACCGGGCCGCGAGCCCGGGACAACATGCGTCGTCCAATTTCTGTGTTCCCACAGTCTGGCGACTCCACTGGGGACAGAGAATCGGCCCCGAATATTGTCTTGTAATGATTGGATTTATGTTTTAATTGACCGTGTCTATAATGGATAAAATGGGGGTTTAATCAAAGGCATTTTAAGGCTAGGTAATGGTTGGGTGTCTTCCTTCATTCACTACCTTTCTAGAAGGAAAAGCTGTGAAGGCACCTATATAGCCATCTACTCGTAGCCTATTGTGATGGACTAATTTGGAGGACTCGTTGTTTATTCCTGACAACAAGCGATAAGAGCCTAAGAGGCTTGGGTATTTAAGTGAGCCTCGCTCCACCTTCCCTCTGGGGAATCTACAACGGGAAATCCATTTGACAGTCCGTCACACACCATAGCTCATTGGCACGTACCTTAGTGTATAAAAAGGGGTGCGCTCACTTGGTCGCTCGGACCCTTGATTGGGGTGACCTAGTTGTGGGCCATCCTTTGCCGATGAGAGCCTTTGTCTATACTCTTGTGAACCCACCCATAGACCGGGTTTGTATGGTTAAAGTAACAATTATTTCCTTGAGTATGTGCTAGTGGACCATCCTCATTTGGATGCAGTTGGACCATTGTCAGAAATGCGGACTTGCTGGGCCATTTAAATTGGGGCGAGTTCGTACCTTATGACCATTGGGCCCAAAGCTTCTGAAATATTGATGGGCCATTCCGTAGAAATTATTACTTTATGTTTGCATTATCTCTTATGCTTGTGTTTAGGAACATCGTCGTTTGGATCCATTTGGACCACTTGTCATGGGATATGGACTTGTTGGGCCATTTAAACTGGGACAAGAATGTATTTTATGATGATTGGGCCAAAGGCTTCTAAGTGATTGATGGGCCACTTTGTGATTGTGTTCGGAACATTACCATTTGGATTTAGTCGGGTTCTTTGTCATGAGATGTGAATTCATTGGGCCATTTAAACTGGGATGAGTTCACTCCTATAACAATTAGCCCGAAAGATTCTAAAATGATAACGGCCGATTTGTTTGAAAGTTTTAATTGATTTAGTATGTTACATATGTTACATGCATCTCATGCACCTCATACATATATATATCATGTTAACCCCCATCTATGTCTCAAAAAGACATCATAGATACCATTTGGGTTAGAGAAGGGACAAGGCTCATTAAAAGAACAGTAACAGTCATGAGTGAATCTGGTAATGAGGTATGCCGAATGGATCAGTTAGAGAACAGTCTCGCCAAGGTCACTGAACAGTTGCAAGCTTTGACTACTGCTGTGGCTGGTATGGCTGTGCCCCGTGCTGGGGGAATTTCTGAGAATGTGAGGCGTGAGGAGCCTCCGAATGGGTTGGGGGATGATATCCCCACTTTTGATGATGATATGGCAGAGTATGCAGCAGGCATAGTCTGGGTCTCAGGCAGAGTTACATAAACTTCGGGATCAGGTTGAGTCGGTTACCCGCAAGATGAGGGGTAAGAATGAGGATCTGCTGGATTATGACACACTGACTTTCGAGGAACAGTTGCCGGCACAGTTCAAGATGCCGGATATGGCTAAGTTTAACGGGAATGGGGATCCAAGGGTGCATCTCTGACAGTTTGTATCAGTCATGAGTTCAGTTGGCCTGTCTCAGCGCCAAGTGCAGAAAATGTTTGGAATGTCGCTCGAGGGAGCTCCCGTGGTGTGGTACCACAGTTTGGAGAAGAAAGTGAAGGAAGATTGGAGGGAGTTGGAGGATGCCTTCCTGAAGCAGTATGTCACTGACCTAGAGATCGATCTGTCACTCCGTGATCTGGAGAATGTTAAGCAGAAAGCGGAGGAGAGTTTTAAGGAGTATGTGGACCGGTGGAGGGGTCAGTTGTTGAAGATGCAGACTAGGCCCTCGGAGAAGGACCAGATTAAAATGATTATCAAGGGCACCAGGCCTTCCATTTACAGCAAGTTGAGGAGGATGACCTCCATGATTACAGACTTTCGGCAGTTGAGGGAGACTGTCATGGACATTAAAGACGAAGAGGCGGAAAACAGAAAATTCTATGGTCTGAACAGGAGGCCCATTGGGGGAACATCAGGAACAAAGCCCGTTTCTGCTGAGATTGCCGCTATCGGAACCGGAGATTCTCCAACTTGGGTAGGCCCTTGTCCAAGGTATGGAGAAGTTGAAGAGACAAGGACTTCTGTCACCCTAGAAGCCAAACCATTACCCAATCCCCCACCACCACATTATAACCTAAGCCTTTACTGTCACTTTCACCAACAAAGGGACCATGACACTGACAATGCGCCCGACTCCGCCATGAAATCCAAGACCTGATAAACTCCAAGAAAATACCTGACCCAGAAACAGAACAGCCTGACACACACAGAAACCCCTTACCCAATTACCGTGCCGTACCACCACAAGCCTATATGATCAATTCTGGCCTCCAGAAGACCTTGTCCTAAAATCCTTTCACCCTCAAGCCTTTTGCCTGGGAATCTGGGATAGTACTAGTGAAGATGAGTTTGAGCAGGGGAAAAATTTTGGCTTGATTTCTCTAGCAGTGATGAGGAAGAAGTAAGGGGAATGACGCGCAGTGGTCGTTTCTACAATGATATGGCGGAAAAGGGTAAGGAAGTTTTGACAGATGGTAGAGAAGTGGTTGAGACTGTAGAAAATACTGAGGGGGATATAGTGCTGAAGCAATTGAGGAAGACTAGAGCACAAATGAGTATCTGGGAACTGTTATGTGCATCTCGGGAGCATAGGCAGGCTATGGTTGAGGCCTTGAGCAAGATTGTGGTACCGGAAGACCGAACCCACCCTTGCAATGTTTATTGGTCGGTTCAGAATGAAGCTTTGCAGATATCTTTTCTGAGGATGAACTCCCAGCAGAGGGGAGAAATCATAACAGGCCTCTATTTATCATGGCCGAGGTGAGGGGCAAGAGAACTTCATGTGTGATGGTGGATGATGGTTCGTCCATCAATGTGTGCCCGCTGAAAATTCTGGCGAGATTGGGTATGAAAGCAACAGACTTGGACCCCTCCAGTATGACTATTAAGGCTTATGATGACAGTAAAAGGGGAGTTGATGGTACCTTTGTGGCTATGGTCAAGGTAGGACCGATTGAAGATGAGGTTGAGTTCACAGTACTGGACATCCCGGCTACTTTCACCTTATTGTTGGGAAGGCCTTGGTTTCGCAAACTTGGAGGCGTGTCTTCCACTTTGCATCAGATGATCAAGTTCCCGTATGAGGGAGAAGTTGTTACCATCCGGGCTGAGTTAGATAATGCCGTGGCTGCCTTGGAGATACAACCTTTCACGAGGTTTCAGGTGTCAGCTACTTTTTAGGAGTGGGTGGATCCTCGGGTGGCTAGGATTATGGAGAAAATGAAGTTTGAGCCGGGTAAGGGTTCAAAATTACCAGATTTCAGAGGACGGACTACTCGGAAGGGTTTGGGGTACAAGTCTGATGAAGAAAAGCCAAAGGTCAAGAAAAAGGGCCTGAAACTGATGGAATGTTTTGTGAAAGCTTCAGGATATCAAGGGGAGCCTGAACCTGTGGAAGTTAATGGACTTGTGGTACCTGGATTTGAGATCTTCCAGGATATGTTGGGTAAGAAGCTGATAGTTGAAGAAATTGTGGAGAAAGAAGAAGAGAATTGGGAGGAAGAACTGATGAAGTTGGAGAGCCTGACTCTGGAGAGGACGAAAAGCCTGAGGAAGACCTGATTGCAGAGGAAAAGTGTCTATAGATGATGAAGACATTTACCTTCCTGATTTGTTTGAATGTACTTCCGCATTATCCAATAATAAAGACATCTCTTTTTCTTACTTGCCTGAGTCATTTCCATTTACACTGCACGAATCAAGCATATTTGACATCAGTTCAGCCAGAACTATTGCATTTAACTTGGGTACACTTGAGAACCCCAAGGAAATTCTGATTGCAAGTGAAGTAACCTCTGAAGAGAGGGAGAAACTAGAAGAAGTGTTGGTCAGATTTGCCAAAGTGTTTGCTTGGTCCTATGAGGACATGCCTGGGGTAGACAGAAACATTGCCCATCATACAATACCAACTTATCCAAATATGAGGCCAGTAAACAGAAACTCCGACGGATGAGACCAGAATGGGCTGAGAAAGTCAGAGAGGAAGTTAAGAAACAGATAGACGTGGGGTTCCTGGAAGTAGTAGTATCATGAATGGTTGGCTAACATAGTACCTGTGGCCGAAGAAATGGGAAGGTCAGAATGTGTGTAGACTACAGAGATCTCAACAAGGCTTGTCCGAAAGATGATTTTCCTCTGCCGCATATAGATGTTCTGGTTGATAGTGCGGCTTTATCTGCTGTATTCATTTGCAGATGATTTTCAGGTTACAATCAAGTTCTCATGGCTGAGGAAGACAAACATAAGACTGCATTTGTTACTGAGTGGGGTACTTATTGTTACAAGGTTATGCCGTTGGGCTTAAGAATGCGGGGGCTACTTATCAGCGGATGGCCACTACACTTTTCCACAACTTGATCACAAAGAGATTGAGGTGTATGTGGATGACATGATGGTGAAATCAGAGACAAGAGTTGGGCATATTGAAGCACTGGAAAGGTTCCTTCAGAGAGTTGACAGATACAACCTGCGGCTTAATCCCAAGAAATGTGTGTTTGGGGTGACATCAGGGAAATGCTTGGTCATACAGTGGGAATGGGCGGAATAGAGTAGACTCCGAGAAGATCAAGGCAATCACAGAAATGCCTGCACCGAAGACAGAAAAAGAAGTCAGAGCATTCTTGGGAAAGATTCAGTACATCAGTCGGTTCATTGCCAAGTTGACATCAGTATGTGAGCCTATCTTCAAACTGTTGAGAAAAGATCAGCCAGTGAGATGGAATGAACAGTGTCAGACAGCCTTCGACAAGATCAGAGAGTACTTGGTAAAGCCTCATGTATTGAAACCTCCGAGACCGGGCACCCCTTTGATATTGTATTTGGCTATAGAATCAGAAGCACTGGGGGCAATGATGGTACAGGCAGATGAGACAGGGGTAGAACATGCAGTTTACTATCTGAGTAAGAAGATGCTCCCGTATGAGGCTCGGTATCAAAGTTGAGAAGATCTGTCTTGCAGTGGTATGGGCTTCCAGAAAATTACGGCATTATTTCCAGTCATACAAGATCCAGATAGTGGCCAAGGAGAATCCTCTGAAGTATCTTCATTCGGTGCCTTCACTAGTGGGAAAATTGGGCAGATGGTTGGTATTGCTGACAGAGTTTGACATTGAGTATCTCACCTCCAAAGTGATCAAAGGGCGAGCAGTAGCAGAGTTTCTGGCATTGCAACCTGTTGAGGGGGATCAATATAAGTTTGAATTTCCAGACGAAGAGATCCAAGCAATAACAATTCAGAGATGGAAGATGTATTTTGACGGAGCAGTGAATTACAAGGGAGCCGGAATTGGGATCTTGATAGTGACCCCCGAGGGAAAGACTTTGCCTTTAGCCAAGAGGTTGACATTCAGAGTGACTAATAACATGGCCGAGTATGAAGCATGTGCTTTTTGTTTGACAGCATTGATAGCCTTGAAGGCCGGGAGTGTGGAAGTCTACGGAGATTCCATGTTGGTAGTCCAGCAGATGCGAGGAGAGTGGGAATTGAAAGAAGAACGGTTGAAACCTTACCTTTTTCCCTCAGAAAGTTGGCACAGGTTATCTCCGAGTGTAAGTTTCAGCACTTACCGAGAGAGAGAATCAGATGGCAGACGCATTGGCTACACTTGCAGCAACTTGGGAGGATCCATAAAGTTAGTGATGAGACCGTTGATACTGACAACAGCGAGCAGACCTGTTTATGAGATAGAAAGAATTCTGGAAGTTGAGGTCGACGATGGTAAACCTTGGTATTATGACATTCAGAGATATCTGGAACATGGCAAACTCCGGAAGGGGCAACAGAAAAGACAGAATAGTCATTCAGAAGTTTGGCTTCCCAGTATGTGATTTTGAAGGGGGAACTGTACAAGAGGCAAGCAAACGGTATTCAGTTGAAGTGTTTGAGAAAAGAATAAGCTCAACATGTAATGGAAGAAATACACGCCGGGGTATGTGGTCCGCACATGAACGGGTTGAATCTGTCCCGCAAGATAGTGAGACAAGGTTTTTATTGGTCAACCATGGAAACAGACTGCGCGAAAGATGGTAAAGCACTGTCATGATTGTCAAGCACATGGTAATTTGAATCACTTACTGCACACAGAGTTTAACGGGCTGTCAGAGCCGTGGCCTTTCTCAGCATGGGAAATTGATATGATTGGGAGAAATTCGACCGAATGCATCGAATGTGCATCGCTTTATAGTAGTGGCAGTAGATTACTTCTCGAAGTGGGTGGAAGCCGAATCATTCCGTAATGTTACACCAAGCACAGAATGGCAAGTTTATAGCGCGGAACCTCATT
>SKCR01005946.1:0-54374 GCA_019454045.1 Zanthoxylum bungeanum | reverse complement strand
ATTTAATTAATTGATTAATATGTAAAATTAGGGTTTATACCCTTTCCAAATTTGGGGCTTTTTCATATATGTGTTGTGTAATGATGTATATTAATTTGATGTTGATTGTATATCATCTAATGTTGTTTTGAACAAGATTGTACCAAAATGCACAAGTTGTAGCCTTCTTGACAATTTGGGGATTTGTGGCTTTTGAGTTGTGGTTTTTTTTATTTTGATGTATTGGACATGTATAAATCATTTTGGGACTAATTTGGAATCACTTAAATTCGTATTTGACAATTTAAGGACTAATATGATCAAAATACAAAGTATTGGGGTCTCTCTCGGTAATTATAGGAAAATATGATTTTTGGGTAAAAAATTTCAATTCTTAAGTATTGAGTATTATTATAATAAATAAGTTTATTTTAATTGCCTAAGAAAAATTATTGAAATCGGAAAAATTTTGATTTTCCGCGTTCCGCTGCGTTACCTGGATTTGCCCCCTAAAACCCCTACAAAAACCTCAGTGCAGTTCAACAAGATGTAGGTGTGAGCTACCAATATTTCATTATATTCCAATTTTTTTTCTTTGATCTTCCATATGGTCGACCAAGATATGTGAAAATGCTGAGATTTCCTTCAACTTCTTCAAAATTCCTACCATCATCATTACGAGGAACTTGTTGGAACCTCATGTTTAAATGAGGTTCAAATAATACGAATAAAATATTAATACTTCCTCAACTATAGACTCATTATAAATAGAACCCTCGACTTTTGTCTTGTTTTTGACATTATGCTTTAAATGTCGAAGGTATCTGATAAAACAATGACATAAAAATGTACAATCAACAACTCTATTGACATAATAATAAGTAAGATTGTTTTCGATTTTTACCTCTCAAATGGATACATCCATCGGTATTGCACAAGTCCAACTAATCTTTTCTTCATACTGTAGATGTACCGGAAGATTTTCCATAGAATCGAAGAAGGCTGGAGGAAAAATACATTTTAATTTGCACAGAATGATTGAGATCTCTTCTTAAAGTCTTTCCATCTCAGCCACTTTAACAATGTTGATATGAAGTCTTTGAAAAATAAACTTAACTCTGTAAGTGTCTGCTAAACACGACTTGAAAGTAATTCACGAAATGCAATTGGTATTAACCTTTGCATAAACACATGGCCATCATGACTTTTCATCCTAAATAACTTATACTATCGTATATCCACACATCATTTCATATTCGAAACATAACTGTCTGGGAACATGAGTTCTTTTAACCATTTGCATAAAATTTCTTTATGCTTTCTATCGACCGGGAATCCCAACTATTGCTACACTGTATGATGAGTGTCACATAATATAAATTATGTTTGGGCACATTTTCCCTTATGAAATGACTTTGGGAACAATCGAAAAATTCTTCGAGATTCAGATACTAGATGGTGTGATGTTTCACTCCGGACAACCCATGGTATTTGGGCCATACCTTTCTCATACGAACTTTGATTTTATGGATTTTATAACGTCAGAAAGCTGAGATCAAGACCTACAAATTCTGTGTTGAACATTTTTCCAAATTCAGACTAGAATAAAGTTGTTGATGGTGTTTTCAGGCACTATAACATTTAAGACAGCATGACGGGGACAGAAGGGTAAATCCCTGACTGGTTGAGATCATCAAAGCCGGCCCGACCACAACATGTGAAGACCGACCACTTTGGTACGGGTGACCGAGCACTTTAAAGGTCGGCAGGAACACTCTCAGCATAAAAGACTGTCATGACCGACCACATAAAGACCGACCACATGGCGTGACGCGTTCAAGATGACGACACTCTATTCTTGCGGATAAGATAAAACGAGTCATCCTACTCTCACAAGGAAATGGAGTCAGAATCCGAAAAGGAATGAGAAAAGAGAGGGGGAGAATCGGACTAGGAATCCTTACAAAAAGAGAAGAGACTAAGTTCAAATAGGATTTCTTATACAAATAGGAGTCTGATTTCTGTATTACTATAAATAGGAGGGCATAGTATGTGTAAAATCATCATCAAATCATCAACAAAAACTAGTGATCTGAATCTTCAAGCTCTGACTTGTGGAGATCCGAGAAGAGTGTTCAAGTAATAAAAGTACGATCTTTTTTTGTGTCCGTGGACGTAGGTCGGATCCAAATCCACCGAACCACGTTAAATATCTTTGTTGATTGGTGTGTTTATCTGTTTTCTGCTAAATTTGCTTTTGGTCCCCCATAACCAAACAAATTCACTATTGAGGGAGGATTTCCTCGGGAGTGATATTTCCAAATTACCCTGAGACCAAAATCAGCCGTCAACAGTTGGCGCCGTCTGTGGGGAACTCAACAAAAAGCAACTCGCGTAGTGAGACAATGGCGGAAGACGGAAGCCACCAACCATCAGGGAGGTCGGCTGCAGATTGGATGGAGAAGATTGAGGAGAACCTTAGGAAAGAAAGGGAGGAAAGCCAAACTTTGCTAAAAACCATAGTAGACCGGAGGGTATGAATCCCCCGAGGCCCTGGAAAGCTTGAAGGGAGCCTTGAAAGTCGGAAGGCTATGGACCCATCTAAGGATCCAAGACACCCCGGACTACGCCACCGCTCTGGAGGTGGCCCGAAAATTCGTTTTATTGGAGAACGAAGAGAAAGTATCCCGAAAAGGGAACACTATCAGAGAAAGAACCGCAAGGGAAGGAGCTCCCCTCCGAACAGAAAAAGAATCCAGAAGACCACTCCCGAAACACAAAGAATTTAAGCCACTGCACCGGGACAATCAAGAGAGAAGGGCGCCGACCCAAGTAAACCATGTGGTCGGGGAAGATGCATACATTCCCCTAAAGAAACCACTAGGACAAATTGCCATGGAGATCCAGGGGAAAGGCCTCTTAGTGGAACCCGACCAAAGGAGATTCCCTCCGGACAAAAGAAACCAAAAGGCTTATTGTGTACACCACAACTCCAAAGGACATGCAACAGACGGATGTAAAGATCTGCGAGAGCAAATGGAGGATCTAGCACGAAATGGGTATCTCAGCAAATACATTGACCACGAGGTCATGACGGCCAGACAAAGAGCACGTGGTCGCCAAATCAATATCATCGCAGGAGGAAGAACACTGGCCGGAAACTCTAACCGGTCAAGAAAAGATTACAGCAGAACCCGATGACCAGATGTCTTAGAAACAGAGTAGGGCACAGGGCAACCGGAAGGCCGGTCGGTACCAATAATGTTCACTGATGAGGATACCCGAGGAGTAAGTTTCCCTCATGACGACGCATTGATAATCAAAGCAGTCATCAGCGGGTCGGAGGTAGACAGAATCCTAGTGGACCCCGGGAGCGCAGTCGACATAATTTCCAGAGAAGCACTGGATGACCTCGAGGTGGAATATGCAACCCTGACCAACGATAGCACTCCCTTATACGGTTTCGGAGGATCAGCTGTCATCCCACTAGGAAGAATACAGTTGGCGATAACTATCGGGACACATCCTCGAACCCGGACGATCATGACAGACTTCACTGTAGTAGACTGCATGAGCAGTTACCAGGCCATCGTCGGACGACCCTTCATGATGAAAAAAAAAGCCGCGATGTCCTGCTACCACCTAAAACTGAAATTCCCCACTCGGGAGGGGATTGGAATTGTAAGCGGAAGCCAGAAAACAGCTCGCAGCTGCTTCGCAACTCTCTCACGAGAAACTCTATGCATCACAGAAGACAGTCGAAAACGACAAAGGAACCAGGGAGAAAAAGAAGAAGACAGAGGCCCAGGCGCCTGGCCAAACAAAAGTGCTCGACTCGCTGCAGCTGAGGAAACCGAGGAGATAGAACTTTACGGGGAAGGAAAAAGTATAAAGATAGGGGGAGGCCTGAGCGAGTCCATACGACAAGATCTTCTGGAATGCCTGAAGGGATACCCGGATGTCTTTGCCTGGGGATACAATGACATGCCAGGGATCGACCCGAAATTCATCAATCACCGCCTAGCAGTAGACTCATCTCGCAAGCCGGTCAGGCAGAAGAGAAGGAACTTCAATCAAGAGAGGAGTAAAGTAATAGCAGCCGAGGTCGAGAAGCTACTAAAGGCGGGTCTCATCAGGGAAGCAAGGTACCCGGATTGGGTATCGAACGTAGTATTGGTCAAGAAGAACAATGGCAAGTGGCGAATGTGTGTCGATTTCACCGACTTAAACAAGGCATGCCCAAAGGACAACTTTCCTTTACCAAACATAGACCAGCTAGTAGACACCACAGCCTGTCAAGGCTTACTGAGCTTCATGGATGCTTTCTCTAGATACAACCAGGTCAAAATGTGCCCGGCGGACGAAGAGAAGACAACCTTCGTCACAGATCAGGGGCTTTACTGTTATAAAGTGATGCCCTTCGGGCTAAAAAACGCCGGGGCAACTTTCCAAAGGTTGGTAAACAAGGTTTTCAAACCACTCATCGGCATTACAATGTTGGTCTATGTCGATGACATGATAACAATGTCAAAAGAACCAAACAACCACATGGACGACCTAAAAAGGACTTTCGAGCTTCTAAGAAAACACAACCTGAAGCTCAATCCGGAAAAATGTACCTTCGGGGTAGCTTCAGGGAAGTTTTAGGCTACATGGTAAGTGCCCGAGGAATTGAAGCAAACCCACAGAAGATCCAGACAATACTGGCCCTAAAGTCTCCCAAGACAGTAAAAGAAGTACAGAGTCTGACCGGTAGAGTGGCCGCGCTCAACCGGTTCATATCACGAGCAACTGACAAATGCCACCCTTTCTTCAAAGTAATTCAAAAAGCAAAGAAGGATGTCGACTGGACGGCAGAGTGCGAAGAAGCCTTCCAGCAGCTGAAACAGTATCTGATGCAGCCCCCACTCTTGGCAAAACCACTCCCAGGTGAAACATTATACCTATATCTGGCTGTTTCGGACCGAGCAGTGAGTTCAGTACTGATACAGGAAACCAACAAGATCCAGAAGCCTATCTACTACATCAGCAAAGCCCTCTTAGACGCTGAAACCCGGTATCCAGTACACGAACTGGTCGCCCTTTCACTAGTTACGGCAGCTCGAAAGTTACGGCCTTACTTCCAGGCCCATCCTATCCGGGTATACACCGGCCACCCCCTAAAGCAAATTCTGCAACGGCCAGAGGTCTCCGGCAGATTAATAAAGTGGTCGGTAGAACTAAGTGAACATGACATCGCCTACCTCCCAAGAGCGCAGTAAAGGGACAAGCCCTGGCAGATTTTGTCGCCGAGAGTACCGATCCCCAGACCCTGGCTATAGACGAGGACAAGTGGGAAATGTCCGTAGACGGTTCGGCCAGCACACAAGGCAATGGCGCGGGAATCGTCTTAAAAAGCGACAAAGGAGAATAAATCTTTCTCGCCCTGAAATTCGCTTTCATAGCAACCAACAATGAAGCAGAGTATGAAGCAATACTGGGCGGCTTAAGACTATGCACGGTGCTAGGGATCCAAAATGTGGTAGTAAAGAGTGACTCGCAGTTAGCCGTTCGGCAACTGAAAGGAGCATTTCAAGCAAAAGAACCTGGTATGATGGCCTACCTGACCGAAGTACGAAAGCTAACAGGGAAAATGAGAGATGTGAGTTTCGAACAAATCCCCCGAGAAGACAATTGTGAGGCAGACTGCCTGGCACGGCTCGCTTCTTCAACAAAAGCCGAACACCCCAGGATAATCCCTTTGATCTACGTCCGGGAAAAAAGCGTGGGAGAATCTAAAGTAGAGGTCTAGATAAGAAAGCCAAGCATCATGGATGCAACCCATCAGAAAATACTTGGAAACAGGAGAAACGCCAGAGGACAGAGCAGAGGCCAGAAAGTTAAGGTACAAAAGCACCAAATTCTCCCTAATTAACGGGGGGTACTTTACCGACGGGGTTACTCAGTCCCCCTCTTAAGATGTCTTGCCGAAGAGAAGAGGCAGATTATGTGCTCAGAGAGATACATACGGGCATCTGTGGAAGCCATCGGAGGTCGCTCAATTGCTTTCAAAGCCTTAAGACAAGGTTTTACTGGCCGACCATGCACCAGGACGGCGTAGAAGTAGCCCGCATGTGCGAAGGATGTCAGAAAACGCAAACCTCCACCACCAACCAGCAGAACAGTTGACCACGTTGCTCAGTTCCCTGGCCGTTCGCCCAGTGGGGACTAGACATCATTGGGCCGATGCCACAGGGAAAGGACAGGCGAAGTATGCCATCGTGACCATAGACTATTTCACCAAATGGGTGGAGGCAGAGCCATTATCCACCATAACGGAGAAAAGAGCCACTGAATTCTTAAAGAAAAATATCGTCTGCCGGTTCGGGATCCCCGAGCCATCATCACAGACAACGGGAAGCAATTTGACAGCAACGGTTTCAGAAAACTCTGCGAGGACCTCCAGATTGCCCTAAGATTTGCTACACCAGCCCATCCCAAATCAAACGGCCAAGTCGAGGCAACAAACAAGACCATCAAGGCCAACCTCAAAGCTTGGCTTGGATCCAGCAAAGGCCTATGGGTCGAAGAACTACCAGAAGTATTATGGGCACATCGGACAACCTATAAGGACTCCACAGGAGAAACCCCGTTCTCCCTAGCATACAGGGTATGAAGCTGTCATCCCGGCAGAGATCGGGGTAACCTCCCATAGAGTTCAGCACTACAAGAGTAAGCAGAATGAAAGACTTATCAGAAACCACCTCGACCTGATCGAAGAAAAGAGAGAGAGGTCGGCCATAAAGACAGCAATTTACCAACAAAGGATGGCCCGTTTTTACAACAAAAGGATTCGGACACGCACCTTCATCCCAGGCGACCTAGTGCTAAGAAAGGTCACCCTAAATACTCGAAAGCTAGAAGAGGGCTCCCTGGGCGCCAAATGGGAAGGGCCCTACAAGGTGATAAAGGTGGTAAAACCAGGAGTGTATATCCTAGAACGGCTTGACGGCACAAGATTAAAAAAGCCATGGAATGCCGAGATGTTGAGAAAATACTTCCAGTAAACTTCCCCTCCCTCCTATCTGCTTACTACAAACAAATAAGGGACAGGAATTCAAATACAGAGCTTTTCTCAAAATGGCCCACAGAGAGTTGTAAGAAGGGTAGTATGTCCCCAAGTATCAATAAAAACTTTTTATTTATCCGCTCTTCTAAAAAATAAAAGTTTGCAAAAGAGCTCTGGGGGCATACTCAATGCAACAATCCAAAACATAAGGAGAAATTCGCCCTTAATATTCCAAACAGCTCGGGGCCGGGTGCATCCCACCGAGTAAGCCCTTCGGACTGGGGACGTAACATTCCCCCAGGTCCAAGTACCTTTCTCAGCTCGGGCCGGGTGCATCCCACCGAGTCAGCCCTTCGGACTGGGGACGTAACATTCCCCCAGGTCCAAGTGCCTTTCTCAGCTCGGGGTCGGGTACATCCCACCGAGTCAGCCCTTCGGACTGGGGACGTAACATTCCCCCAGGTCCAAGTGCCTTTCTCAGCTCGGGGTCGGGTACATCCCACCGAGTCAGCCCTTCGGACTGGGGACGTAACATTCCCCCAGGTCCAAGTGCCTTTTTCAGCTCGGGGTCGGGTTACGTCCCACCGAGTCATAATCATTAGTCTGGGGACGGGACATTCCCCCAGAACCATCTCAGCTCGGGGTCCTTAGGGACATACTCGACGCATAGGATCCGTAAGAAGCATAGCACGGGGAGGGATGATACCCCCGTGGCGATTGCTTACTCCAGTGTTACATAACATAAGGAGGAATATGCCCTTAATGTGTCGAACACTCTTTGATCCTCATTTACCCGATGTAATGGATCTGTGGGAAAGCATAGCACGGGGAGTGACGAGGCCCCCGTGACGATTGCTAGCTCCAGTGATACCGGACCTAAGGAGGGATATGCCCTTAGCCTCCCGGACACTCTTTGATCCATTCATCACTCGGATCCGTGAGAGGCACAGCACGAGGATGCGTTGAACCCCTGTGGCGTGTACCTACTCCAGCGTGGTAAGGAGGAGCCCTCATGAAATACACAGGCTCCCCAGTGGACCGACGTGTAGAGGATGTGCCCTTACCAATCAAACCCTCTTTTTGATCTGAATCCTGGTTCGCCGGGACGCTGAATTGAAAGATTCAGAATTGTGTTTTGGAAACCTCAGACGGGACGCTGTTTTGAGGCATCCATGTTGTTGTTTATGCTTGCAAAAACGTTTTTTTGGGATAGGTGCTATGTCACCCCCACCTTTTAATTTTATTTTCCAGAAATCTTGTTTTTGTTTTTTGCCGATCTGACAGAGGGACGCCAATGCCAGATTCGGTAGGTTGATTCACTTTCCTTCTGAATAATAACCCAGGGGGTAGTCGGCTCGGGGCTGGATTTCGTTCCGCCGAGGCCACTTGGATTATTCGGCTCGGGGCTGGATTTCGTTCCGCCGAGGCCACTTGGATTATTCGGCTCGGGGCTGGATTCGTTCCGCCGAGGCCACTTGGATTATTTGGCTCGGGGCTGGATTCGTTCCGCCAATGCCACTTGGATTACCTTGCTCGGGGCTGGATTCGTTCCGCCGATGCCACTTATTTATTCGGCCCGGGGCTGGATTCGTTCCGCCGAGGTCACTTGGTTTCTCTCAGGTCGGGGTCGGGTTACGTCCCACCGAGTCGGTTTCTTTGGACTGGGGAGGTAACATTCCCCCAGGTCCAAGTCTTTCACACAGCTCGGGGTCGGGTTACTTCCCACCGAGTCGGTTTCTTTGGACTGGGGAGGTAACATTCCCCCAGGTCCAAGTCTTTCACACAGCTCGGGGTCGGGCTATGTCCCACCGAGTCAAACTCATTTCGGTTTGGGGAGGTAACATTCCCCCAGAACCCAAGTCTTTCACTCAGCTCGGGGTCAGGATATACCCCTCCGGTTCATGATGACCCCTGAAGGGTCTCGAAATTGTTCAGACAACAAAAAAAAAAAAAAAAGAAGAGAGACACGAAATAAACATAAATGTATATATATGTAAGTCAAAGTACAACTTAAAGTTTGTTTACAAAAAGTTAAAGTGTACACCGGGCCCCGGTCGGGTTACCCTTTCTCATTCAGCCCGCACAGGGGCATGAACTTCTTCCTCAGCTCGCTCAGACAACGAAGGGATTGGCTCGATCTCGGGAGGGGGGACGGCTGCTTCATCCTCGGCGGCACGAGAGACCTCTACTTCAGGGACGGGAGGAGGGATCTCAAGGCAGTCCTCGCCTGCGGCAGAAACCTCAGGTCGCCCTTCATGGGGAGCCTCAGAAGCCGGAACGATCGAAACCGGGGCAGGATCCATCACCTCCTCGGTAGGGGGAGGGAGCCACTTCCGGAACTCCTCCTCGGAGATCTCCCCTTTACAGAAACTGATGGCCGCATATATAGGATCCATATTCAGACTCGGCAGCACCATCGGTATCAGTTCGGCGCAGTCACCAACTCCCTCTAGGCGGATAGCCTCCTTCTCGGCTCAAGTCGGCCTCTCTTTCCTCAAGCACGGTTTCTTCCTCTCAAGATCATCCCGAGCCCGCACTATTGCTCTTCATTGGCTTTCAATTTGTTTTTCGGCACTGGCCATCTTGGCCTTCAAACCGCCAATTTCAGATTGGCGGTCTTCAAACCTCCCGAGCATTGTCAGCAGTTTCGTTCCAATTGCATGGGCAGGCAGCCTTAAGAGCCTATTCATCTTGAGTTCTCAATGGCAGTGACTCAAGGTTCTGTTGGACATTATGACCCATAGCGTCACTATTTGCACAGATCATTGTGTTGTTGTAGCAAATAACTATGTGACAAAGAAATTGCACTCTCATCATTTGTGATTAGATCACCATAGATATATAAATGAAGAGAGGTCCCTATGATTAGTACCTGGACTGAGAATGATATGAGACAGTATCAGTCCCCGAAGGTTTAATCATTAAATATCCCTAGCCGTAGTATTATCGAGACTGGACATCGATAATGCGGAATAGGCTAGTATTGCACTTGTGCGCGTTTGTGAGGGCACAACGGCATAGTTCTCATATATATAAGTATTGGATACTTATGCAAGTGCGATAGGAGGTCGTGTTTCACCGATGGTACGGGAACAGCTTCGCTCTGGATAGACCCCTCGGAATCCCATTGGTATTATGACTATGTGTCTATGGGAGGCCGAAATCAAGGTAGGTGTGTATGGTCTTAACCTGAGACTTACATCGCTAATACTTACGATAATCGATAAACTTTGGTCTTGGTGGTAGGGGACTTTAAACGGGTTCTGTGTACACCATTTCTGGGTTTATCAGAGAGTCGTAGTGTATTGGGTGTGATGTCAAGACGGAAGTATCACTTCAGTCATATTGGAGATGATGTCACGCAGGATACGGTACTAGTGCTCTTGAGTGTTGCGCAACCAATCGGGATATTGTGACCAGGTCATGTATATCCGATTATAGAGACTATGTTACCAGACATCCGACATGTGCTTCGGACGGGGGGCAGACACTTATCCAGCCCCAGCCCTAGCACGTGATTATCCGATACTGGGCCAATATACACAATACTACGGTATACTACGCTTGATACAGATCTATATATTCCTGTAAGAATATTTCTGGAGAATTGGGTAGGCATGGCGCTTTGCTAGAAGCCAACCTTGTCTTGTAAATCGATATAACGTAGTAACGAGGTACTTACGTGTTCGGACAGTCCGACGATCGTATTTACTGCCAACATATCCGGAGATCTCATGGGTCGCTTCCTGAAGATTCACCGATGACGTATTACTCGCACTTTGATTAATCTGGGATTAATTAGAAGAGAGAGATAGAATTAATCTGGGATTAATTCGATGAGAGAGAAAATTAATCTGGGATTAATTGCGGAGATATTTATCTGGGATAAAATATTAATTAAAGAGAGAGAACGATTAATTTGGAATTAATCGATAAAATAATATATTCGATATATTATTAGAAATTGGATTTCGACGCGGAATTAAAATTAGATTTTAATTCGGGCGAACGAATTAATTTAGAATTAATTCGTTAGCGACGTGAATAGTGAATTCGCTAGGCGTAATCACTTAATTACGACGCGACGGAAAATTCGTTAATTTGGAATTAGCGAACCCGAGCCCGAGAGTGATTGCGAGCGCATTCGCATTTCGAATTCGAGCGCGCACGCAAGTCACATCAAGCGTCAAATCGCTAGTCGCGTCAATCGTCAAATCAATTGTCACTTTGAGTGATGTGACTTGACAATATGTCACTTTATTAAAGTGAATAGATGTGATGTGAAAAGTGATGTGATATGACTTAAAGTTAAAAAGTAAAAGTGATGGAATTGAAAAGTTTGGATATATATATATGTTTTATTTATTTTTGGAAAATAAATGAAAATAATATATATTGTTTTCTTTTCCTTTTACCACACACATTCGGTCTCCTCTCTTACATGCAAACAGGTACGATTTCTCTCTTCCCTCTCTTTTTCTTCTTCATCTCCTTCACGCATGGTGCGTTTTTCTTCTCTTTTTTCTGGTTCACCGAATTTTTGAGAAGCAAAAGGAAGATGAACAAGTGCTAGCACATTGAGTAATACATAGTGATAGGGAAGTGTCTTCATGAGCTTGGAAAGCTTGAAGCTTGGAGCTTCAATGGAGTAGCTTCATGCCAGGTGGAAGAGCTTGAGGAAACTTGAAGTGGAGGTCAGCAGCCCTTGGTGGACCGCCAACCCGAAACTGGTGGGTCCAAACCAGTCCAAACGCACAGCCACTGTCAAGGAAGCCATTGCCGAGCTTGGAGGGACTTAAAATCGCACTTGTTCTTCATTCATCAAAACCGTTCAATGTGAGTTATGTTTCCGCCTTCCTTTGATGTGTTCATATGCGGTTTTTATGCATGATTTGTGATCCTTGGGACCTTGATTTGAACTCTTACAATGGTATCAGAGCTTTTGATGCATGAAAACCGAATTAGGGTTCTTGAGCAAATTTGGGGCTTTTTGATTTTAGCTTGATTCTGTCAAATTGATTGTTTGAGAATGCTTATATATGATTGAATTTGAGTTATATGTAATCAATTTGATAAAAAAATTGATTGGATTGATTTTCCCCAATTTGCTATTTTTGGTCAAAACTTTAATTTGGGTAAACTCGATTTAGGCATGATTTGGTTGAATTGTTTGATGATTATGCTTGAATGAGGTTGAATTGAAGTTGTGCATGATCAATTTCAAGAAAATTGGATTAGATCAATTTTCCCCAATTCTTTAGGTTGAACATGAAACTTGTAATTGGGTAAAATGTGTTTAAGCATGTTTTAATTGAATTGGATGTTTAAGTATGCTTAGAACATGTTTAATTGAGATTGTGTGTGATCAATTTCATGAAATTGGATTGGATTCAATTTTCCCCAAATTGGAAGCTTGGCCGAAAATTGCATAACCCTAATGTCTTGGTAATTTTGTTTTGTTTGATCATTGGATGACTTAAAACAATTGGTTAATGTTGTTTTGAAGTTCAATTGGATTGAATTTTGATTTGGAACATTTTTCCCTTTTAAAGTGGCTTGGCCGAATCTTATGAACATGAAATTCATTGTGATTTTGTTGTTTAATTCATTGGATGAATTGAATTGATTTGGGAAATTATGATTGTGGATTCAATTGGATTGAAACCGAATCGAATTGAAAAACCCCTAATTGCCGAGACTTGAAAGCATGTTAATTGGGTTTGATTTTAATTGAATTGTGTTGGACACTATTTGGTTGTTAATGTGCATGATTAATTAGGCTAATTGATATTTTAGAAATGTTAATTGGGTAATTGATTGTGTATTACACTTAGGTTAATTAATTGTGAAATTTGGAATTTTATAAGTTAATTAATTTGGGCTTGATTTTGGAAATTGGGCTTGTTAGGTTGTAATTGGGCTTTTGGGCTTTGTTGTAACAAAGTTGGGTTTAGGCAAAATTGGTTGGATCCAATTAGGCCCAAAACCGAATCCAAAAGGTCCAATTATGACTTAATGGACCTTAATTATTTAATTGGGCCTAATGGGCCAAAATTAATTTAAAGGCTTATGGGGTAACTCCCGGATTGGATTTTGGTTGTTCGGTTTGACCCGAGTTGACCAAAAGTCCACGCCTTATAGAAATTAATTAAAAGCCCATTGGACTTTAATTAAATAAAAACATTAGATGTTAATCGGGCTTTGAGACCCGTTGCGATTAAATTTGGAATTTAAGTCGTAAAGGTTCGTTAATAAAGTGTAATATTTAATTTGGAATTAAATAATGAATTAGAATTAAATACGTATTAAATTGGATTTAATTATGTAATTTAATTTAATTCGTAGAAATTGTACTTTGAGTACGTGTTTGCAATACGAGTTTGACTCGAACAAAATCAAATCTTTGTTTGAACATTGGATGATCACTAATAATCAAGATTAATTAATTTGATTGATTGATTGATAACATGCTTGTATGAATACATGGTTGTGATGTTTGAATAATGTATATCGGATGGATATTAGTCGGGTTGGGCGATTTTGGAAATTGTAATAAATTTGATTTATTAAATTGGACCTGCGTGTCCAGCCTTATCTCCTATTTCTTTGTATTCTCTTCTCACCTATTCCCCTCCATGTAAAAGAGGTTTCTTTAGAAGTGTAGTGTAACGGGTAGAAGTAATACAAGTGCTAGCGGGAGAGAGAAAGTGAGAGATTTGATCTAGGATCAATGTAAAATATCCATCCGCATATCATTATTATTTTATTTCATACTCGCTTTATTATGTATTTAGAATGCATGTTTAAGGGTGTATGATGATGAGACCTTAACAAAGATAATTAAATTGGTAGCCAATTTGCACGCGAAAAACCCTCGTTTTATATTAAGCAAATATCCTTCCATTGAATGATTCTTGTTCAAGATCCGAAGTTGGCATTGGTTTTATTGACCAAAGTCAAGACCTTTGTCAATCAAGGATGTACTTGAATCATGAGAGTTTTGTTGCATATCGGTGTCTTGTCCAAATCGTGATTTTTATTGGCCAAAGTCAGATCACTTTTTGTCCAATGACATTGATTACGAAACTTTCCTCGTCAATGGGTCCCGCTTAACTGGAATCATTAGGTTTGTTTTTGGCCAAAGCCAAGGCCTAGATGATTCAGAGGATAGGGTTAGGAAAATGTAATGGATACATTGACATTATACATATGTTTCGGACTTGGATGTCCACCTAACCGGATCTAGGAATTGGATGAGATCCAATTGATCTGTGAGATCTACCTAGTTAAATAGCATACAGCTTTTTATTGGCCAAAGTCAGGGTTATGTGTTATTTAACGGGATCCTAGCCCACTAGGAAACGCGGTTTCCCGAGTACTCCACAGAGGGTGGGTTAGAGGCTCGACGAAAAATAGTGGGAGGCAAGTATTGAATTTGCAACATTCGTTCGAATACTCGCTAAACACGCTCATTTATTTTATTCGTCATATTAATCAAAATATTAGTTGGACTAATATTTTATGTTGTTTTAATAAACAGTTGGACTGTATTATACTTGATTATATATAATTGGATTATATTAATCAATATATTTGAATTAATTAATTTCAGTTTACAGTTGATTTTATAATTGGATTATAGTAATCAATGTAATTGAGGTTAATTAATTTGGATTATATTTGATTATATAGTTGGACTATTATAATCATTATAATATATATAGTACCACTAATCGTTGATTAAATAGTTGGACTATTGTAATCAAGATAAGAAATTGAAAAGTTGGATATTTAAAATATAATCTGGGATTAAAATATTTTAAATGATTTAATTTTCAAATTGGGAATAAATAATAGGTTACTTTATTTGATAAAATAACTTATTATACCTTACGCCCAAAATTAAGCAAAATAAGTAGAGCATAAAATTTGGAAGATTTATGTGATGATGACTTTAATGCTTAATTTAATATACTTGTCATAAATCTAATTTTTGATTTAAGAAGTATTAAAATTGCAATTTATAATTCTTGGAGAATTAATTGACTATTCTAGAGAAGATAAAGTCAAAGTTTGCAATTGGGCATGTAGCACGAGGTGCACATCGTTTCGATATTCCGAAACCAAGGCTTGGCCAAGGTTTGTGAAATATTGAAAAGGATAATTGACATATCCCAAAGTGACTACCATTTGGATATGGAAGACACGAAGGAATTAAAGAAAGGGCGAGGCTCTAACTTTAAAAATGTTTGTCTTAGTTATGTTCACAGCTAGTATTGAAATTAGATTTTAAATACTTAGTGTGGTACATAAATAATATGTATTGATATTCAGAATCTGCTTTGAGCAGGATACTGACTTCAAGCTGAGATTCTCTGCGAATCGGAAACGGGACGAAAGTCGCTGTTGTTTCGACCGTAGATACCTAAGTTTAGGAACTACCCTTTGGGTGTGTACTTAAATTAGGAACTGTTATAATGTAACTAGTTTGACTAGAAACATTATCTCTTTATCAGTGTTTAACCCACTGGGTGAACCTTTATATTCTAAAACACTAAAGTGTTTTATTATATAAAGATGATACTGAGATAAATACATTAGATGTAAATAATAAAGAATTTATATTTTGAATATAATAAAATCTCAAACATATAAATGACAAATAAATAGCTCAAATTGATTTGATCAATAGAGACTTATTTATGGCATTGTTGTCTAGGACACAATTAAACGAGACATGTCAGTTAGACGGTGTGTCCGAACTAAAACCGAATTTTGTTGGACATGATAAGGTTTATCACGAGTCGCTCTGAGCTATCATTTCCTTCAAACAGGATATGTATTAACAGTGCAAAACTTATTTAGAATAAGGTTCCATATAAATCTGTTTGACAGATATCATATAGGATATGAACAGGAAAGAAACGGGGTTTCTTACTCCTAATAATTTGGGTATGCCAGGCATAAGTTTGGATGATACCAAACTAGACCCAAATTGGATAAGTGCCATCAATATAGGTTATCCTAAGGGAAACCTTAAGTATAGTACTTATAAATCTCACATGAGAACAATGTGATTGTTGCTCACCATGCGGTTTTCCTGAGAGGAATACCGATATGCAGTGGTCAGTGGGAGGATAGTGATACTCGATGAAAATCGGAGTAATACTATTCAAGGCACGAAGTCCTTAATGGAACACAGATAATTCATCAAGGATGAATCTGTACCATTAATCTTCAAATACACAAGAAACTTCGTAGATCGGATAGAGTCAGAAAACAACCTAGGGTATGGGTTTCTGATCTAACCTCATTAAGATGTCAATCTTATGGAGGGTTACCATCCGACTACGTTTAGAGGAAGTGATACGAGGTATCGACTCCCTGTTATGGCAAAGTGCCATGAATCCGAAATGGATTCCATGTATAACAACTATTTTGGATACTAGTTGTTGTACCCAAGGCATTGTGCCTATGGTACATTAAACGTCTTCAAGGAAGACATACATGGATGGCAACATACCAACGTACAAAGCTAGGCTTTTGACGGAAAGGTATCGTTATCAACATTGTGTTAATAACGGTTCAACCTTTTACCTGTTGCCATGGTAAATCCATTTTGAAGATGCTTGTTGATAACTGTATATTTCATTTATGAAATATGTCAGTTACAAATCAAAATCGCTTTCCTGAAAAGGAAACCTTTTGGAGAATGTTTACAACATTCTGACGATTTTGTATAACCGACAAACAAGGTTTGCGGATTATTCAATCCATGTTTGGATTGAAGCAAGCATAGGGTTCTTGGAACTGACGTTTTGAAATAATCATAATGGTTTATGATTTAACTCAAAACGAAATAATTCTTGTGTATATAAGGAGGTTAGTGGGAGAGGCACTGACAATGAAATTCCCATAAAACAATTGGTGAAAGCTTGGCTTTCATGGATATTCTTCAATAGAAATTCTCCGTAGAATTCTGGGGAGTAACAACCTTTATTCAAGGAATAAAGATCTACTGGGCTAGATTTGGAGTTGTAACACTCTCTGGGAAATTGTACATTTAAAATGTACTTGTATTGGTGTCTCATACGCTTCGAGCATATGGAGTCACAATCGGGTCAATCCAAGTGATAGTCACTGGATTGAAGTTAAGAACATCTGTTAGTATCTCAGAGAACTAAAGATGTATCTTAAACTATGGAGATGGAGAACTTGAAGTGACTGGGATCACTACTGCAAGTTTCCAAACAATTAAATACTGCGGTACTATAAAGTTTGAATAACTGGGACAGTGAGCTGGAAATCTTCCGAGCAAGATAACTGTTGCCGAATAAACAACAAATGCGGATTATTGCTGCAGCTGAGGCAGCAATAGAAGCCATTTGGATCGATAATAAATCTAATTAGATTAGATATAGTTCTGTTAGCAGCTGAGCTAGGCGTCAGCACAGGCTAAAGAATTAAAGGTCTCATCGACGATCCAGATATATACTTCTATATCATCTGATTCGTTCGGATCATACATCGTGGCGATGTGATGATCGTGTAAATCGCGTCAGACGATAATTAAGCAAATCCGCTGACGAAAACCTTTCCTCAGCAATTTGAGCGAACCGTACATAGTTCAGGTGTAGGACACTTGAGTGACTGGCTATGTGCCAAGTGGGAGATTGTTGGACATTATGACCCATAGCGTCACTATTTGCACAGATCATTGTGTTGTTGTAGCAAATTAACTATGTGACAAGAAATTGCACTCTCATCATTTGTGATTAGATCACCATAGATATATAAATGAAGAGAGGTCCCTATGATTAGTACCTGGACTGAGAATGATATGAGACAGTATCAGTCCCCGAAGGTTTAATCATTAAATATCCCTAGCCGTAGTATTATCGAGACTGGACATCGATAATGCGGAATAGGCTAGTATTGCACTTGTGCGCGTTTGTGAGGGCACAACGGCATAGTTCTCATATATATAAGTATTGGATACTTATGCAAGTGCGATAGGAGGTCGTGTTTCACCGATGGTACGGGAAACAGCTTCGCTCTGGATAGACCCCTCGGAATCCCATTGGTATTATGACTATGTGTCTATGGGAGGCCGAAATCAAGGTAGGTGTGTATAGTCTTAACCTGAGACTTACATCGCTAATACTTACGATAATCGATAAACTTTGGTCTTGGTGGTAGGGGACTTTAAACGGGTTCTGAGTACACCACTTCTGGGTTTATCAGAGAGTCGTAGAGTATTGGGTGTGATGTCAAGACGGAAGTATCACTTCAGTCATATTGGAGATGATGTCACGCAGGATACGGTACTAGTGCTCTTGAGTGTTGCGCAACCAATCGGGATATTGTGACCAGGTCATGTATATCCGATTATAGAGACTATGTTACCAGACATCCGACATGTGCTTCGGACGGGGCAGACACTTATCCAGCCCCAGCCCTAGCACGTGATTATCCGATACTGGGCCAATATACACAATACTACGGTATACTACGCTTGATACAGATCTATATATTCCTGTAAGAATATTTCTGGAGAATTGGGTAGGCATGGCGCTTTGCTAGAAGCCAACCTTGTCTTGTAAATCGATATAAACGTAGTACGAGGTACTTACGTGTTCGGACAGTCCGACGATCGTATTTACTGCCAACATATCCGGAGATCTCATGGGTCGCTTCCTGAAGATTCACCGATGACGTATTACTCGCACTTTGATTAATCTGGGATTAATTAGAAGAGAGAGATAGAATTAATCTGGGATTAATTCGATGAGAGAGAAAATTAATCTGGGATTAATTGCGGAGATATTTTATCTGGGATAAAATATTAATTAAAGAGAGAGAGAACGATTAATTTGGAATTAATCGATAAAATAATATATTCGATATATTATTAGAAATTGGATTTCGACGCGGAATTAAAATTAGATTTTAATTCGGGCGAACGAATTAATTTAGAATTAATTCGTTAGCGACGTGAATAGTGAATTCGCTAGGCGTAATCACTTAATTACGACGCGACGGAAAATTCGTTAATTTGGAATTAGCGAACCCGAGCCCGAGCGAGAGTGATTGCGAGCGCATTCGCATTTCGAATTCGAGCGCGGCACGCAAGTCACATCAAGCGTCAAATCGCTAGTCGCGTCAATCGTCAAATCAATTGTCACTTTGAGTGATGTGACTTGACAATATGTCACTTTATTAAGTGAATAGATGTGATGTGAAAAGTGATGTGATATGACTTAAAGTTAAAAGTAAAAGTGATGGAATATGAAAAGGTTTGGAATATATATATATGTTTTATTTATTTTTGGAAAATAAATGAATAAAATATATGCTTTTCTTTTCCTTTACACACACACATCGGTCCTCTCTCTCTACATGCAAACAGTACGATTTCTCTTCTCCCTCTTTTTTTTCTTCATCTCCTTCACGCATGGTGCGTTTTCTTCTCTTATTTTTCTGGTTCACCGAAATTTTGAGAAGCAAAATGGAAGATGAACAAGTGCTAGCACACCTTGAGTAATACATAGGTGATAGGGAAGTGTCTTCATGAGCTTGAAAGCTTGAAGCTTGGAGCTTCAATGGAGTCTTGCATGGCCGAAAATGGTGGAGTCCAAACAGTCCAAACCGCACAGCCCACTGTCAAGGAAAGCCATTGCCGAGCTTGGAGGGAGCTTAAAATCGCACCTTGTTCTTCATTCATCAAAACCGTTCAATGTGAGTATGTTTCCGCCTTCCTTTGATGTGTTATATGCGGTTTTTATGCATGATTTGTGATCCTTGGGACCTTGATTTGAACTATTACAGGTTCCCTATCACCCCATCCCGGTCGGCCAACTTGGCTTCCACCTCTGAAACGATTCTGAAGTCTCTGGGCCTGACCGCCCTCGGACCAACAGGCTCAAAAGAAGGTCTTTTTCTTCGCCATGAGGTAAGTGGCCTACACAAAAACAAAGAAAGTCAAGATACAAGATGAAGAAAAACGGGGACCAAGAATCAAAGAATCAAGAAAAAAAGAGAATAAAAACTACCTTTGCCATCTGAGAACTCTCTCGGTGACCACCAGCCTCGGGCGAGATATCCTCATATCTCGAGACTCCCCAGGGGGAACACCTCGGCCAATTCATTAAGGCCGGCACTAAATGGGAAAGTAGCATCCCGGATGCTTTCCCCCAAGTCATCCACCCCGAGGATCACAGAACCTTTCCGCTTCTTAGCGGAGCCCTCAGATGATTTTTTACCCGGCGAGCGTCTTTCTTCTTGCCCGGGACAGGATCCTCCTCCTCCTCTTGGACCAGCTCGGTCTCCTCGGCCCCAAATTGACGCCTCCTCTTCCTAAGAGGCTTTGGCGGACTGGTAAGACGAGCAGACCCCGATGATTGTGCACCAGGAGAAGAGAGACTCCGAACAGCCGGCTGAACATCTCCTTGAGACGCCCGCTCAGCCCCAGCAGTGTCAGGATGTGCTCGGGAAGTTCCAACATCAGCGCGGCCGGCCTTCTTCATGGTACCGGCCAACTTCTCAAGAAACTTTGGCCTCTTCGACATGCCTACGAAAAAGGGAAAAGAAGGAAATCAGGACCCGAGCATATAAAAAAAAAAAAAAAACAAACATGATGAACAGGGAAATCAAACTAGACAGTCAGCAAACATCTACCTATCCGACCTGAGACCTCTGAAGGGACGGTCTGAGTAAGGCCTGACTCAACAAAAGCCGCTTCATTGACCAATTCCCTCCAGTGGGCAGCATACCGACGAGCCCAGCCTACCCGCCTCCGAACCTGACGAGAAACCTTGGGAGCATCTCGCCAACAAGCTGGGAGGAACCAGAGAAGTCAGAAACCTAAAGAAACTAAAGAACGGGAATAAAGAAAGAAAGAAAGGGGTATTAAACTCCTAACCTCCAGCCCTGAAGATGTCCGGAACCGAGACGTCTTCCTCAAACGATCTCAGGACCCGACCCCAATCCCCAGTAGCCCAGAACCAAAAGTCCTTGAAATTCTTGTTGGAGTCGGGGAGTTCTGGACAAGGTTGGACGAGCTATCATAAGCAGAGAGGTAATACCAACCGTAGTGAGTCTTTGGGTTAGACTTCAAACGGTATAACCTCTTCAACCTCTTCCAAGCAAGGTACACCTAAACCTGCCCGGTGCCAGACCACATATATGCCGGCCAGAATCCTCCAGCTATTCAAGCTCAATTGGCAAGGGGCAATCTCCATCTCGGCCAACATCCAAGTAAAATAACGTTGCATCGGCAGCCGTAGCCTGCACTAAAAAGACAGGAAGAAGCACCACCGAGCCCTCATCAGGCTGACTAGCACGATCCATCGGGCCTGGAACTTCAAGGGCAATATCTATTGGGATGTCATATCGTTGCCTCAACAGCGCCATATCATCCTCAGTTATTTTAGAGGGGCGGTTCATGTCCAGAGCCGACGACCCAAGTTCACCGGGCTCTGGGTCCTTCCGATGAACCCTCTGATGGTAGGAGTCTTGTTCAATCTCAGAAGGAGTTGGGGTAGTGTAGTGTCAAGGTCTTCTACACTAGGTGCCCCCGAGCACGAGGAGAGCTCCCTCAGCAGGGGGAGCCGAGATATTAGCAGGCTTTTTCGGGGGAGGAATTACTGTCAGACATCCCTGACACACAGAAAAACAGAGAAGGAGGAGAAGAGAAGTCAGTCTACGGCTAAAAAGAAACTACCCATGGTTTCCATGTTAGCTAAAGCAGGTGGTCTCTAAAATCCCCTAAAGCAGAACCCGGCAAACCATAAATCTTTCCCTAGCAAAACACAGATTCATAAAACAAAAAAGGGGAAGAGGTCGTTCAGAAGACTTACTTGTTCTTCTCAGAAGAGATAGAAGGTTGTTCAGTACGGGTGTGCCCGTTCCTTATTTTCACAGCATGGAGGAAGAAAAAGACCACGGTTGAACTTCGAAAGCATGGGAGACGGGCAAATAACAGAGATATTTGCAGAAAAGAAGAAGAAATTGCCGAAAAAGGTTGAACAGTGAAGGCCTCGCCCTCTTATAGTCATGGCAAAGACGCTCGTGACCATTGGATCTAAGGGAAAGACCCGGATGAACGCCAAGCGTCGACTGCAAAAGGGGTCTCCCAAGTTTAAACGGACGGTTGAGATCAGCTCACTGTGAAGACACTTCTGCACGGTCGATTCGTTCCCTTTTTGGCGGGAACCTGTCGGATGTTTGACAAGTGTCAAACTTAGAAGAAACCCTAAAGTTGATTTGATAGGCATTTAAACGGACGTGACTGATTGCGTGTCTCGAGACGAAACGCTTAAAAAGAGGCAACAAAGCATTTCTCGACCCAAGACCGACCTCCAACAGAGCAAAAACACCTTCTTTGTATAGTTCCCGGCACCAACTTGCACGCTTGTTGGAACCAAGAACTAGGGGACAGATGTTGATGGTGTTTTCAGGCACTATAACATTTAAGACAGCATGACGGGGACAAAAGGGTAAATCCCTGACTGGTTGAGATCATCAAAGCCGGCCCGACCACAACATGTGAAGACCGACCACTTTGGTACGGGTGACCGAGCACTTTAAAGGTCGGTAGGAACACTCTCAGCATAAAAGACTGTCATGACCGACCACATAAAGACCGACCACATGGCGTGACGCGTTCAAAATGACGACACTCTATTCTTGCGGATAAGATAAAACGAGTCATCCTACTCTCACAAGGAAATGGAGTCAGAATCCGAAAAGGAATGAGAAAAGAGAAGGGAGAATCGGACTAGGAATCCTTACAAAAAGAAGAGACTAAGTTCAAATAGGATTTCTTATACAAATAGGAGTCTGATTTCTGTATTACTATAAATATGAGGGCATAGTATGTGTGTAAAATCATCATCAAATCATCAACAAAAACTAGTGATCTGAATCTTCAAGCTCTGACTTATGGAGATCCGAGAAGAGTGTTCAAGTAATAAAAGTACCATCTTTTTTTGTGTCCGTGGACGTAGGTCGGATCCAAATCCACCGAACCACGTTAAATCTCTTTGTTGATTGGTGGTGTGTTTATCTGTTTTCTGCTAAATTTGCTTTTGGTCCCCCCCAAAACCAAACAAATTCACTATTGAGGGAGGATTTCCTCGGGAGTGATATTTCCAATATTACCCTGAGACCAAAATCAGCCGTCAACACAGTCAAAAACACAGAGAAACAATCTGGATGAATAGTAACCGATGATGACTCTAGAGAAGTCTCAAATTCTCTCAATAATTCTAATATTTTCTTATCTTAAACTTTTATAAATTAGCCAAATAATCCCCTATTATATATAAGGGATACTATTAATCCTTAAAAAAATCGAGAGAAATGAAGAAACATAGGAATAAGAAGATGGAGAAAGAATTAGAAGAAGAAAGAAAAGGGAAGAAAGATGGAGGAAATAAGAGGAATCAAATGCTAATACGCATACATAAAGCAAAAAAAGAGACCAAAAACCTTTGGAAACTTGAAGAATGTGAAGAAATCAAGTGAAACAAGATAAGGCCAACTTGACCCAAAACTTGGATTGTGAAGTTTTAAGAGAATGATGCCATGTTAGAGTTATTGGCATGTTCGGGAATGCATTTAAGTAGTTAGTAAGCAAAGAAATTGATTGAAGGATGAATGCACAAATTTTTGGGAAATCTTAAGTGATGAGCTAAAACAAGAAGTATGAGGTTAAAGAATTGTTTAATGGTGATATATTCATTTAGAATATGTGAGATTGAAGTTTAATGGAATGGTTTGTGTGATAATTTGATATAGAAGTGTTGGAGATGCATTTGGGTAAAATAGACTTTGAGAAGCAAGTGTTAAAAACCTGGAAAACAGGCATGCGTCCCGACGCCCAGGGGTTCAGCGTCGTGACACGTACTGGGAAATTCATGTAGATTCATTTCTGGAATTCCCGCGTCGCGACGCGCAAGGACTTGCGTCGCGATGCCACCTATAAATTTTCATGTATCCCTTTCTGGAATGGTGCGTGTCGCAACGCGCAGACCAAAATTTCCCCAATATATTTTTTATTCATTCCAGCTTCACCCTAGCATGTTAGAGGCCACCCCAAGGGTCTCGTATCAGTTCGTATGTCTATATTATGACATGATATACGCATGATACGCAGTGAAGTGTTAACGAGTACTTGAAAATATAAATTAGCCTAATCCCATATCTTTTTCCTGGTCCATCTTCTAACAAAAGTTTTCAAATATAGATCATCGCAGGAACCACAAATTTCTTCAGCGAAGTGAAGTAAGGCTAGGGAACTCTAAATCAGTGAGTGAACACTGTCTTTCTAAGTAAAGTTTTCATTTACATTGTTTTAAGTAAAGACTTATTTTTACGCACCTAGGGCGTTAGCCGATTTTATTACAGTTATTTCATGAAAGATTATGTTTTAAGTAAAGAGATATTTTTTTAAAGTATGAGTTTATGTTTTCGAGGCATGAGGGAAAATCCCGACTCAGTATGTAACTTGATACAAATATGGAATTGACGAAGAGAACATGTGTAGATGTATATGACTGAGGGGACATAGATACGTATGTTGGACAGTTATGACCCATAACATCACTATTTGTACAGATCATGGTGTTGTTGTACAAATTAACTATGTGACAAAGGAAATTGATCTTTTATCATTTGTAATTAGATTACCAAGATGTATAAATGATAGAAGGTCTATATGATTAGTTCCAGATTGAGATGATATGAGACAATATTAATCCATAAAGGTTTAATCATTAAATATCCCTAGTCGTAGTATTATCGAGATTGGACATCGATAATGCGGAATAGACTAGTATTGCACTTGTGCGTGTTATGGGAGCATAACGACATAGTTCTCATATATTTGGGTATAGGATACTCATGCAAGTGTAATAAGAGGTTGTGTTTACCGAAGGTACGGAAACAGCTTCGCTCTGGATAGACCCGGAATTCCATTGGTAGTATGACTATGTGTCTATGGAAGTCCGAATCATGGTAGGTGTATTTGGTCTTAACCTGAGACTTGCACCGCTAATACTTGCGACAATCAATATACTTTGGTTGCGGTCGTCCAGGGCTTTAACAGGTTCTGTGTACGCCTCTTCTGGGTATATTGAGAATTGTAGTGTATTGGGTGTGATGTCGAGATGGAAGTATCACTCCAGTCATAGTGGAGATGATGATCACGTAGGATACGGAACTAGTTCTCTTATATGTTGCAGCTATCGGGATATTATGACTCGGTCATGTTTATCCTATTATAGAGACTGGTTACCAGAGATCCGATATATGCTTCGTACGGGGCAGACATATTTCCAGCCCCAGGCCTTGCACGTGACATCCGATGCTGGATCGAAATACGCAATACTACGTATACTACGCCTGATATAGATCGTATATTCCTGTAAGGATATTTCTGGAGAATTGGGTAGGCATGGCGATTTGCTAGAAGCCAACCTTGTCTTGTAAATCGGTAAAAACGTAGTACTAGGTACGTATGTGTTCGGATAGTCCGACGACCGGATTTACTGTCAACATATCCGGGGATCTCATGGGTCGCTTCCCGAAGATTCCCCGATGACGTATGACTCGCACTTTATTAATCTGGGATTAATTAGAGAGAGAGAAAATTAATCTGGGATTAATTACGGAGATGTTTTATCTGGGATAAAATATCATTTAAATAGAGAGAACGATTAATTTGGAATTAATCGATAAAATAATATATTCGATATATTATACGAAATTGGATTTCGATGCGGAATTGAAATTAGATTTTAATTCGGGCGAACGAGTTAATTTAGAATTGATTCGTTAGCGACATGAATACTAATTTTGCTAGGCATAATTATTTAATTACGTCGCAACGGAAAATTTATTAATTCAGAATTAGCGAACCGAGCCCGGGAGTGTTTGCGGGCACACTCGCATTTCGAATTCAAGTGCGGCCCACAAGTCACATCAAGCGTCGAATCACTAGTCAATCGATTGATGTGATGTCTAGTCACTTTGAGTGATTTGACAACTTTTCTTGAGTGATGTGAATAGTGATGGAAGTGGTTGGCTTTAATGCCTTGACTTTTTGAAAGTTGTAAATGGTATATGTTTTAATTGATTTTGGAAATTAATTAACCTAACACCAAAAACACATTTTCTTCTCTCTTTTTCTTCTCCCCTACCTCTCGGCCTTGGGCCATCTTCTTCCTCAAAATTTCTGGTTTTGCCGTGAAATGAATTAGAAGCTTAGGAAGTTTTATGGCAAAATTTCCGGAGTGCTAGCACGCTTTAGAAGTCTTGCGAAGGTGATAGGGAACCGCACCGTGAGCATGGAATCACATCAAATAAAGCTTGGAGCTTGGAGATCTTTTCATGGCCGAAAATGGAGGACCAAAAATGGAGCAGAAAACCGAGAACCTTGGAGGAGAAAAGCTTGAAGATTTTGATGTTCCTCGCGTCACAAAAGCCGATCGTTGTAAGTATGATTCCGCCATGCTTCATTGAGTATTCACATATATGTTTCATTGCTTGATTTGATCCCCGGGACCTTAGAGAAACCCAACAATGGTATCAGAGCCGTTTTGAGCATGAAACTTGATTAGGGTTAAAAAAATTGGGTAAATTGAATTTGAGCATGATTTGATAAAATTAATTGATTGAGTATGCTTGAATGATGTTGTATTGAAGTTGTATTGGATTAATTTCATGAAAAGTTGATTGGATCAATTTTTGCCAATAGTTAGGCTTGGCCGAAACTACAAGTGCCCTAATGTCATGGTATTTTTTGTTTCTTTGATCATTGGATGACTTGAAACTATTGGGTAATGTTTATTTAAGATTCAATTGGATTGGATTTATAATTGGACACAAAAACCCTAAATGCCGTGAGTTATAGCATGTATAATGATGTGATTTTTTTTATTCAATTGTGTTGGACATTAGTTGATTATAATGAGCATAATTAATTGTACAAATTGGTGTTTTGTAAATGTTAGTTTGGGTAATTAATTATGACATACACTTTAGGTTAATTAAGTTATGAAATTTGGAATTTGGTAATTTAATTAATTGGGCCTATTTTGGAAATTGGGCTTGAAAAGTTGTAATTGGGCTTGATGGGCTTGGTTGTACCAAGATTGGTTTAGGCTAAATTGGTTGGATCCAATTGGACCCAAAACCATATCCATAAAGTCCAATTATGACTTAATGGACCTTTATAATTAATTGGGCCTAATGGGCCTAAATTGGTTTCTTGGCAAATAAAGGTGATTCCTTAAATGGGCTTTGGTATTTGGGTTTGACCCATATTGACCAAAAGTCCATGCCTTAAGAAATTAATTAAAAGCCCATTGGGCTTTAAATTAAATTAACATTGGATGTTAATCGGGCTTTGAGACCCGTAACGATTAGATTTGGAATCTAAGTTGTAAAGGTACATTAATAAAGTGTAATATTTAATTTGGAATTAAATATAGAATTAATATTAAATACAAATTAAATTGGATTTAATGTTGTAGTTTAATATAATTCAAGAATTCGTACTTTGAGTACTTATTCGCAAATCGAGTTGGACTCGCGCAAAATGAAATCATTGTTTGAACATTGGATGGTCATTAATATTCAAATTAATTAATTGGATTAGATTGATTGATAACATGCTTGTGTGAATACATGGTTGCGATGTATGAATAATGTATATCAGATGGATATTAGATGGGTGAGGGCAATTTTGGAAATTGTTGTAATAAATTTAGAATTTATTAAATTGGACCTGCGTGTCCAGCCTATTATCTCTTGACTCTGTGTATTTCTCTTATCACCTATTCCCCTCAATGTAAATGAGGTTTCTTTAGAAGTGTTATGTAATCGGGTAGAAGTAATACTTGTGCTATCGGGAGAGAGGAAAGTGAGAGATTTGTTCTAGGAACAATGTGTTTAAGTATCCATCCGCATATCATTATTATATTTATTTACGCGCCTTATTATGTGTTTAGAATGCATGTTTAAGGGTGTATGATGATGAGACTTTAAAAAAGATAATAAATTGGTTGCCAATTGCACGCGAAAAAAAACCCTTTGTGTTTACTGGTGGTACGGAAACAGCTTCGCTCTGGATAGACCCCTCGAAATTCCATTGGTAGTATGACTATGTGTCTATGGAAGTCCGAATCAGGGTAGGTGTATTTGGTCTTAACCTGAGACTTGCACCGCTAATACTTGCGACAATAAATGTACTTTGGTTTTGGTCATCCAGGGCTTTAACCGGTTTTGTGTACGCCTCTTCTAGGTATATTGAGAATCGTACTGTATTGGGTGTGATGTCAAGATGGAAGTATCACTCCAGTCATATGGAGATGATGATCACGCATGATACAGAACTAGTATTCCTTAGTACTGCAGTCATCGGGATAATATGACTAGGTCATGATTATCCGATTATAGAGACTAGTTACCAGAGATCCGATATATGCTTCGTACGAGGCAGACACAATTCCAGCCCCAGGCCTTGCATGTGACATCCGATAATGGATCGCAATACGTAATACGACGTATACTACGCCTGATATAGATTACATATTCCTTTAAGAATATTTCTGGAGAATTGGGTAGGCACGGTGCTTTGCTAGAAGCCAACCATGTCTTATAAATCGGTAAAAACGTAGTACTAGGTACGTACGTGTTCGGATAGTCTGACGACCAGATTTACTGCCAACATATCCGGGGATCTCATGGGTCGTTCCCGAAGATTCACCGATGACGTATGACTCAGACATAATTAATCTAGGATTAATTATAAGAGAGAGAAAATTAATCTAGGATTAATTTCAAAGATATTTTATCTGGGATAAAATACTATTTAAAGAGAGAGAACGATTAATTTGGAATTAATCGATAAAATAATATATTCGATATATTATACGAAATTTGATTTCGACGCGGAATTAAAATTAGATTTTAATTCGGGCGAACGAGTTATTTTAGAATTAATTCGCTAGCGATTTGAATAGTAATTTTGTTAGGCATAATTATTTAATTAAATTTGATTTAATTACGTCGCAATGGAAAATTCATTAATTCGGAATTAGCGAACCCGAGCCCGGGAGTGTTTGCGGGCCCACTCGTATTTTGAATTTAAGTGCGGCCCATAAGTCACATCACGCGTCACATCACCTATCACTTTAGTGATGGATGTCAAGTCACCTTTTGGTGATTGACAACTAGTCACTATTCATGATGGTGGTTGTTGAGGGCATTGAATGCCATTTTGCCTCCAAAATTGGTTTAAGCTTTTTGGAAAAGTTTTTACCAAATTTGGTATACCCAAATATATGAGAACTATGACGTTATGCCCTCACAACGCGCACAAGTGTGATACTAGTCTTTTACGTATTATCGATATCCAATCTCGATAATACTCTGACTAAGGCCATATAATGATTAAACCTTCGTGGATTGATACTGTCTCATATCATCTCAATCCAGGAACTAATCATATGGACCTTCTATCATTTATACATCTTGGTTATCTAATCACAAATGATAAAAGAGTAATTTCCTTTGTCACATAGTTAATTTGTACAACAACTCCTGATCTGTACAAATAGTGACACTATGGGTCATAACTTTCCAACACATGCAAGTGTAATAGGAGGTTGTGTTTACCGATGGTATAGAAACAGCTTCGCTCTGGATATACCCCTCGGAATTCCATTGGTAGTATGACTATGTGTCTATAGAAGTCCGAATCAGGGTAGGTGTATTTGGTCTTAACCTGAGACTTGCACCGCTAATACTTGCGACAATCAATATACTTTGGTTTTGGTCGTCCAGGGCTTTAACAGGTTCTGTGTACGCCTCTTCAGGGTATATTGAGAATCATAGTGTATTGGGTGTGATGTCGAGATGGAAGTATCACTCCAGTCATAGTTGAGATGATGATCACGTAGGATACGGAACTGGTTCTCTTATGTACTGTAGTCATCGGGATAATATGACTAGGTCATGATTATCCGATTATAGAGACTAGTTACCAGAGATCCGATATGTGCTTCGTACGGGGCAGACACATTTCCAGCCCCAGGCCTTGCACGTGACATCTGATGCTGGATTCGTAATACGCAATACTACGTATACTACGCCTGATATAGATTACATATTCCAGTAAGAATATTTCTGGAGAATTGGGTAGGCATGGCGTTTTGCTAGAAGCCAACCTTGTCTTGTAAATTGGTTAAAAACGTAGTACTAGGTACTTACGTGTTCGGATAGTCCGACGACCGGATTTACTGCCAACATATCCGGGAATCTCATGGGTCCCTTCCCGAAGATTCACCGATGATGTATGACTCGCACTTTATTAATCTGGGATTAATTAATGAGAGAGAAAATTAATTTGGGATTAATTGCGGAGATATTTTATCTGGGATAAAATAATAATTAAAAGAGAGTACGATTAATTTGGAATTAATCGATAAAATAATATATTCGATATATTATACGAAATTAGATTTCGACGTGGAATTGAAATTAGATTTTAATTCGGGCGAACTAGTTAATTTAGAATTAATTCGTTAGCGACGTGAATAGTGATTTTGCTAGGCATAATTATTTAATTACGTCCCAACGGAAAATCGTTAATTTAGAATTAGCGAACCCAAGCCCGAGAGTGTTTGTGGGCGCACTCGCATTGCGAATTTAAGTGCGGCCCATAAGTCACATCAAGCGTCAAATCATTAGTCACATCAAGATTCAAATCATTAGTCACTTTGAGTGATATGACAACTTTTCACTTGATTGATTGATGGAGGTGGTTGGATGGCTTTAATGCCATTTACCAAATTTTGAATTTGGTATATCTTTATTGATTTTGGAAAATGAAACCAACCTAACACATTTTCTACTTCTATCTTTCCTCCTCTCTTGCTTTCGGCCTAGGGCCTTTTCTTCTCCATTTTTTTCTGGTTTCACCGTGAGTTGAAGGAGAAGCAAAGGAAATTTTGTGGCAAAATTTCCGGAGTGCTAGCACACTTTAAGGGTCTTGCGAAGGTGATAGGGAAACCGATTTGTGAGCTTGGAATCACATCACAAGCTTGGAGCTTGGTGGATCATCCATGGCCGAATTTCGGAGCACAAATTGGAGCAATTACCGAGAGCTTCTTGGACTTAAAGCTTGGGGATTTTTGTTGTTCCTCGCATCGCCAAATCTGATCAATGTAAGTATGTTTCCGCCATTCTTCGTTGAGTATTCACATATGTTTCATTGATTGATTTGATCATTGGGACCTAATAGAAACCCAACAATGGTATCTTGAGCCATTTTGAGCATGAAATGAATTAGGGTAAAATTTGGGTAAAATCAATTTGAGCATGATTTGATAAAATTAATTGATTGAGTATGCTTTAACGATGTTGTATTGAAGTTGTGCATGATCAATTTCATGAAATATTGATTGGATCAATTTTTGCCCAAAATCTAGGCTTGGCCGAGAGTTATGTTGCCCTAATAGTCATGGTATTTTTTGTTTCTTTGATCATTGGATGACTTGAAACAATAGGGTAATGTTGATTTGAGATTTAATTGGATTGAATTTTGAATTGGACAAAATACCCTAAATGCCGTGAATGTGTAGCATGTATAATGAGTTGATTTTTGATTAAAATGTGTTGGACATGTTTTGATGTTAATGAGCATAATTAATTGAGTGAATTAGTATTTTGGAAATGTTAATTTGGTTAATTAATTATGGCATACACGTTAAATTAATTAATTGTGAAATTTGGAATTTTGTAAGTTAATTAATTGGGCCAAATTTGGAATTGGGTTTGAAAAAAGTTGTAATTGGGCTTAATGGGCTTGGTTGGGCCAAGTTTGGTTTAGGCTAATTGGTTGGATCCAATTGGGCCCAAAACTATATCCATAAAGTCCAATTATGACTTAATGGACCTTTAACATTAATTGGGTCTAATGGGCCTAAATTGGTTTCTTGGCAAATAAGGGTGATTCCTTAAATGGGCTTTGGTATTTGGGTTTGACCCATATTGACCAAAAGTCCATGCCTTAAGAAATTAATTGAAAGCCTATTGGACTTTAAATTAAATTGACATTGGATGTTAATCGGGCTTTGAGACCCGTAACGATTAGATTTGGAATCTAAGTCGTAAAGGCACATTAATAAAGTGTAATATTTAATTTGGAATTAAATATAGAATTAGTATTAAATACATATTAAATTGGATTTAATGTTATAGTTTAGTTTAATTCAAGAATTCGTACTTTGAGTAGTTATTCGTAAAACGAGTTGGACTCGCGCAAAATCAAATCGTTGTTTGAACATTGGATGGTCATTAATATTCAGATTAATTAATTGGATTAGATTGATTGATAACATGCTTGTGTGAATACATGGATGCGATGTATGAATAATGTATATCAGATGGATATTAGATGGGTGAGGGCAATTTTGGAAATTGTTGTAATAAATTTAGAATTTATTAATTGGACCTGCGTGTCCACCCTATTATCTCTTGACTCTGTGTATTTCTCTTCTCACATATTCCCCTCAATGTAAATGAGGTTTCTTTAGAAGTGTTATGTAATTGGGTAGAAGTAATACTTGTGCTAGCTGTAGAGAGGAAAGGGAGAGATTTGTTCTAGGAACAATGTGTTAAATATCCATACGCATATCATTATTATATTTATTTACTTACGCGCCTTATTATGTGTTTAGAATGCATGTTTAAGGGTGTATGATGATGAGACCTTAACAAAGATAATTAATATGTTGCCAATTGCACGCGAAAAACCCTCAACATCATATTAAGCGTTTTTCCTTCCATTGAGTGATTCTTACTCAAGATCCAAGACTGGCACTGGTTTGTTGGCCAAAGTCAAGACCTTTGTCCGTCTCGGATGTGTTTGAATCATGAAGGCTTTGTTCCATATTGGTGTCTTGTCCAAGTTGTGATTTGTTGGCCAAAGTCAAGATCACTTCTTGTCCATCGACATTGATTACGAAGCTTTCCATGGTCAATGGGTTCCGCTTAACTGGGATCACTAAGTTTGTTGTGCCAAAGCCAAGGCTTAGTTGATTCAGAGGAAAAAGGTTAGGCAGTATATTGGATATATTGGCATATATAAGATATATGTTTCGGACTTGGATGTCCACCTACTAGATCTAGGAATTGGATGGGATCCAATTGATCTTAGAGATCTACCTAGTTAATTATCATACAATTTGTTGGCCAAAGTCAAGATTGTGTGATATTTAACGGGATCCTAGCCCACTAGGAACAAGGTTTCCCGAGTACTCCACAGAGGGTTAGAGGCTCGCCGAAAAATAGTGGGAGGCAAGTATTAAATTTGTAATATTCGTTTAGTTACTTGCCATACGCGTTCATTTCAATTTTTTCGTCAATATAAATTAATATATTAGTTGGACTAATATTTAATCGTTGTTTTAAATAAACAGTTGGACTGTATTCAAACTATTTCATTTATAGTTGATTATATAATTGGATTATAGTAATCAATATATTTGAATTAATAATTTCAATTAATAGTTGATTTTATAATTGGATTATAGTAATCAATATAATTGAATTTAATCTATTAATTATAGTTGATTATATAGTTAGACTATAATAATCATTATAATAAATAGTACCTAAAATCGTTGATTAAATAGTTGGACGATTAGTATCAAGATAATTGAAAGGTTAGTGTTTGAAACATAATCCTGGGTGAAAATGTATTTAAACGACTTTAATTTTCAAATTGGGAATAATGAATCAGGATAGTCCTGAAAACTAAGAAGTTACTTTATTTGATAAAATAACATCTTAGGCCTAAGCCCGAAGTTGAGCAAATAATAGAGCATGATCTTTGGAAGATTCATGTAATGATAACTTTAGTGCTTAATCCATTAAGCTTGCCAAATAGACTCCTTAATTTCGTAATCAGAACTAAGGATTAGATCCTTATAGTATGATAATGAAATTGAAGGATCTTCATAGATCAAAACTTAGATCTTAGAAGTACTAAATTGCAATAGTAAACTCTTGGAGAGTTAATGGCTATACTCAAAGAGACAAAGCCAAAGTTTGCAATAAGGCAAGAAGCGCAAGGCGCACCTTAATTCGACATTCCAGAAGGCCAAGGCTTGGCCAAAGGCTTCCGGGGTGTGAAAAAAGGGCAAAGGCAAAGTCATTATAATCTTCTGGGAAGACAAAGGACATATCCCAAAATGTCTACCTAAACTGTGGCAAATGGAGTCACTGGAAGCGTGACTGCCGTATGGACAAGGCAGACATGAAGGAATTGAAGACGGGCAAGGCTCTGACTTCAAATATATTTGTTATAAACATGTTCACTAATAGTATTAAAATTGGATTTTAGATTCTAAGTTTGGTACATAAATATGTACTGGTGTGCAGAATCTGCTGATAAGCAGGATACTGACTTCAGTGAGATTTATCTGCGAGTCGGAAATGGGACGAAAGTTGATGTTTTAACCGTAGAAACCTAAGTTTAGGAACTACCCTTCGGGTGTGTACTTAAATTAGGAAACTGTTAGAATGTAACTGGTTTGACTAGATACATTATCTCTATATCAGGGTTTAACCCGTTGCGGGTATACCTTTATAATCTAGAACACTAAAGTGTTTTATTTTATAAAGATGATATTGAGATAAACACATTAGATGTTCATGTTGTAATTTTAGATTTATCCTTTAAAGAAAAAGGGAAAAACTTAAGTTGAATTATGTTCATGTTGTAATTTTAATCTGTGCAAGTATCACATACCTCTTCGAATTCCCTCAAGTGCTGATAAGGATTTTTTGACTCAAGACCGTGGAATATAGGTAAAAGTTGGATGATACTTGCTTTGAAATTGAAACGTGATGCAACTGGAGGGAAAGCAATGTAAGATGGTGATCTTGTCCTGATAGGATGTAACATCTCCAATCCGGGAGATGCTAACAGCAAGGAATAGATCGTACTATCCCCATAAGCCTCTGATTTCTGATAACTGTTATTCTTATCTCACATATTTATATAAACACATGCATGGGACCATAGCCCAACTCATCAACCATGTATGCATAATGTTCTTAATTCCAAGTACTCTGTTTAAATACACATTTCAACATTGACAATAACTTTTATAATGCAATAGACATGTGACCTTAACCATATAACATATATATTACTTGACATTCTCTGACTCTGATCGAACTGGACTTTATCCCTGAGTTGTCCTGGTGGACCAACTCCCTAGTGATTGCCATCGGTATCCATTCTCCCGAGCTCGTCTTCCAAGAACCTGCAAAATAAAACACTGGGAGTGGGGGGTTAGATCTTTGAAAAATCTAAGTGAGTGAACAATTTTAAAAGTAGTACTAAAAGTTCTTTTGAAAATCCACGGCTCTAAAACCAATTTCATCTTAAATCATCTTTTCTGAAATCTCTTATATTACTTGAAAAAAAAACGTTCTTCCTGGAAAACTATTATGAAGTCTGTTTTTGAAAATATGGTTCTGAAAATCTGTATCTGAAATATCTGTACTAAAAACTCATTTCTAAAATATCTATTTCTGAAAACTATTTCTACAAACTGATTTCTAAAAACTGATCTGAAAACTGGTCTCTGTCTCTGAAAACCTAACGTATGGGGGCGTTACGTATTGCCGTCCCCCCATACGCCTAACTAGAGTAAGGAGTGCAAATCCATGACTTTGGGGCGTTACGTATCACCGTCCCCCAAAGCATGCCACTAATGTCCCTGAAAGTAGTGGTCTTGGGGCGTTACGTATCGCCGTCGCCCAAGCCATTGAACTAGAACTGGGGGTACGGATCTATGCTACCCTCCAAGCTCTGAAACTAGGATCTATGGGCATATGTCATCCTGTAGGACACAGAAACTGGGCGACGCATGCTGTTCCAGGCTCGCGGCCCGGTCGGGAGTACGGAGTAGCCCACGGGGGACTAAACCGGAGAATAATGAAGTCGCCACCCGGTGTGAACCGGGAAAATGATTTAAGGCCGCACTCACCTCTCGCAAGGGAAGACCTCAAACCGTTGGTTCGGAATGGTCCCTTACTTATGTCGTTTGTAATGAATGGATTTGTGCAATATTAACCAAGTCTACTCAACATACATGTTGGTCAAAGTAGTCTAAATTCTAGGTTTGCATGCTTCAACAGTAAACTTTTCATTACGACAAACATTCGGCATCACACAAAAGTATATTAATGAAATACGATTTAAACATAATCAAACTTTTATTGCGAAATAAAATAATTAAATCATGCTAAAAATAAAACAACTTCCTAATGGCCTAATCATGCTCGAATACAAGTTTGGATGAAATAAAATACATGTATCCTTCAAGTGGTACGGGGCATTGTATCCCGAGTGCAAACCATAATACCGTCCATTCGGATTCGGCTATGGAATTTATGTCCGGGTTTCCATCCAATATACCACTAGAAAGAACACATATTCCATTCACCCGAAATCACATCACACACTAATTCATAATTCTCATGCGAAGAAAAGTAAGTTACATGCTTTTCTAAGTTACCAATTTACACAACTTAAATTAGATAACATGCTAATTAATTATTCATGCTAGACACCATAAAACACATTTTCTAAATCATTATTTCATGTGAATAAATTCCAACAACATGTTAAACTAATTATTCATGCTAAACACATTTCCCTAGTCATTATTTCATGTGAACAAATTCCAACAACATGCTAATCTAATTATCCATGCTAGATATCACAAAACACATCTCCTAAATCATTATTTCATGTGAATAAATTCAATAATATAAACCCTCAGGTCTAACCTTTTGTGTCGTTCTTCGGAGGTGCGTTATACGGCCGTCGGAAGGGCTAAGACACCACGATTTCACCGGTTCTCTGGTTCGACATTTTACTCACTGTTTCCACTTCGTTTCGTTGCGATTCAGGTCACCACACTTAGCTTACTGGTTGGCAGTGAATTAGGGACTGTTTTGGGCGTGAATCACTGGCAGTGGGAGTAGTTATTTTCGGCAGTGAAGGAGGCTGTGAAATGAGCCATTTAGGTGTGAATTTGAGGGGGTGAATTAGGGCAGTTTGGCGTGAGCTTCAGGGGTTATTTGCGGCTGAATTGGACTGGTTTTGTGAGGCGTGGAGGCAGTTCACGTGAGTGGTTTGATGCGTTTGAAGGCTACTGGTTCCGTGGGGTTGTTGGCTTAAGTGGGCGTGAGTTGATCAATTGAGGGGCAAGTGTGGTTTGAGGCAAGTTTAGACGTGAGTGTTGAGGAATGGTCCAGGGCGTGGGGCTGTGAGGCTGTGATGTGCGTACGTGAAGAGTGATTTGTGGAAGGGCTTAGGTGCGTTTCACGTGAGCAGGTGAGGGGCTGTTGAAGGGAGTTTATAACATGTAGCTTCTTAATCGATGTGGGACAAATGGGTAAGGGTTTATTGGTTTCCTTTGTGCGTGAAGAATTGTTGCTAAAGGGGAGGGGTATTTCCTAATCAATGTGGGACAAAGGGGAAGAGTTGCAGTTTTTGTTGTTGGCTTGGGGGTATATTTGGGCAGTTGTTTTCGGTAATTTAGGAGGTATTTTAGGGCAGTATTTTTGGTGTGAATGAGCTGCAGTGGGGAGTTTATGCGTGAGCTAAAGGGGCTGCTGGAAGAGCTGATTTGCGTGGATTAAAGGGGGTGCTAGAATGGCTACTGGAAGAGGGCTTTATGCGTGATTTTGGGGACTTATTTACTGGCAGTTTGGGCGTGACCTGCAGGGGCTGTTAGAGGGCTTTGTGCGTGAAGTAGTGGGAGCTGAAATGGAGGGCAATGGACTTGAGGTTAAGGGCTGGAATGGAAGCGTTTTGTGCGTGTTTCAGGGGTAGTATGAAGGATGAAGGGCTGGGCGTGACTTGTGATTTGCTTGAAGTGTAGGCAGTGAAGGAGGACTTGGGCGTGACTTGAAGAGAGAGCAAGGGGCTGTTTTGGATCTTCAAATGCTTAAGTATTTGGTTAATGTATGTTGATATGTGCTAGGTGTTCCAAGGCAGAAAAATGTGTGTTTATATAGGCATTTGAGAGGGCATTAATTGGGTTGGCAAGGTGATGTTGGACATTTATTAGGTTGGCAAACTTTGTTGAAAAATGGTGAAAGGTTGATGTAATTGTGATGGCTTTGTTGAAAATGTCTAAAGATGGATATTAATGATGTTGAATATAAATTAAAGGAGTGTTATAAGGTCTTGGACGTGGGGTTTACTAATAAATGGTGTAGGGTTGTCTAATAAATGGCTTGGAAAAAATGGTATCAAGGTAAAATGTGAAGTCAAAGGTTAAAGTAAGTTTGGTAAATGGATAAATCATGTTTGAATAGTGCAAGGAGGGGTAATTTTAGTGTCATGGACGTGGGCCTAATGGGTGGTGGGCTTGGTGTTTGATTTATTTTGGTTTCATGGGCTTGGAAGGGTTTGCGGTGATTTTCGGGTTATAAATACGCTTTGAAACGAACATCCAACAAGCGAACTCCGAGCAAACTTAGCGAATTAATTCCAATAATATGTCAATTCTTGACTTCTCATTTCCGACGACCGTTTTCCGTGACTTCCACGACTCAAAGGTAGTGCCTCCTTACGAAACTCATCATCGGGTTTGGTATGCAAAAATGCAATGCCTACACATCCCTAGTCCTGAACTAGGATCTGGGGGTGTTACGTATCGTCGTCCCCCAGTCCTCTACATGTTCACATGTCATCCGTCAATTCCATGTTTGTAACAAGTTACATACTGAGGTGGGTTTTTTCCCCATGCCTCGAAAACACAAAACTCATGCTTTGAAAATATTTCTTTCTCAAACATATCTTAAAACATAATTGTATGAGTGACCACGAGCCCGTAGAGAGTACAGAATAGCCCGCGGGGAACTAAACCGGAGAATAAAGGAGTCGCCACCCAACGTGAACTGGGAAATGATTTAAGGCCGCACTCACCCCACGCAAGGGAAGACCTCAAACCGTTGGGTTCAGAATGGTCCTTTACTTATGCCAGTATAATGAACGGGTTCACACAATGATATAACCAAGTCTCATGTAGCACATGCGAGATAATTCGAATAAATACACAAATTTGCACACCCATAAACATGAATATAAATGAAAACAAATACACAATTCCCAAAAGCATATTAAATAGAGAAGCATGATAATATAAATAACAGTAAAAAAATGTTAATAATAAATGCAAATAATTAAATACATAATGCAAGATAAATAACTAAAGAGGTAAAAAAAGGCATAAAATGTAAGGAAAGAATCTGTCCAGTGTGTGTGCATTCGTGTGGCGTTCGGAAACGCGTTCGAACGGAGTGAGGCAGAATGCATGCGTTCGAGTAGCATTCGAAAACGCGTTCGAACGGAGTGAGGCAGAATGCATGCGTTCGTGTAGCGTTCGGAAACGCGTTCGAATGTGTTTGGAAAACCAGCATTAATAATAACATAAATATGCATATATAAATGTTACCGAGTGGTACGTGGAGTTGTATCCCAAGTACAGACCACACTACCGACCATTCGGATTCGGCTACAGAATTTATGTCTGGGTTTCCATCTGATATACCACAAGGGATAACGCATAATTATTAACACAATGCAAACAGACATGAAAGTAAATGTGAAATGACATAACAAAGAATAAACAAGAGTAAAAGCGAATGATAAAATAAGATAAATAATCAAGAAGATGAATAACGAAACTAAATGTGGAAAAATAAATAAAGATAAATAACAAAATGAATGCAGAACGATAAATAAACATGAACAATAAAGTAAATGCGAAGTAATAAATAAAGATGAACGATAAAGTAAGTGCGGAATAATAAAATAAATACGAAACTAAGTGCGGAAAAATAAATAAAGATAAATAACAAAATGAATGTGAAATAATAAATAAACGTGAACAATAAAGTAAATGTGATGTAATAAATAAAGATGAATAATAAAGTAAGTGCGGAATAATAAAATAAATACAAAACTAAGTGCGGAAAAAAATAGAAGTAAATGGACAAGAAAGATAACTAGCAAAATAAAAGAAAGGAGATGCGACCAAAAGATTTGGCCGTTTTTAATATAGGACCTCGCATGCATGGCTGGGCGTATTTCACGTCCAACCAAGCATGCCGCGTCCAGAACAGTAAATAACTATAATAGATAAATAACGAAACAAAAAAAGGAGATGCGACCAAAAGATTTGGCCGTTTTTAGTATAGGACCTCGCATGCCCGGCTGGGCGTATTTCACGTCCAACCAAGCATGCCGCGTCCAAAACAACAAAATAAATATAGTAAATGGTGCCCTTAGGTCTTACCTTTTAAGTCGCTTATTGGGAGTGCGTTGGGACGTCGCCAGAATGAGCGTTTATTTGATGTTTCGCAGTTTCTGCTCAACGTTTCACTGTTTCTGGTTCACTGTTTTTTGGCTGATGTTTGCTGTTTATTTTGGGACTGTTTAGGGGTTTAGGCTACTATTTTTTGGTGGTTCAGTGGCTGATTTTCGGAGGGTGTTTTGGTGGTTTATGGACTGTTTTAGGGGGTGATTTTTGGTCACTGGTTCATTGGTTCGGGGGTTGAGTTTGGACTGTGTTTCACGATTTGCTGCTGATTTTTGTTCACAATTTTGGTTGTCTTTCACGTTCTACCTTACAGTTGCTTTGTTGTTTATTTACTGGTTGCGGTTTGTTTTCTTTGGCTTCACGTTCATTGCTTCACGTTCCAGGTGGTTTCATGTTTCACGGTTTAAGTGGCTTTAGTGTGTTAGTGTTTGTGTCGGTCATGGCTGGTTTTATTGTTTGTTGTTCACGTGAAGCTTTGGGTGGTTTTGTTTGTATTTTGTTTAGTGGAGGGCAGGCTTGTGGTTTTGTTTTTATTTGGTCGGTGAGGGTGCTGCTTGTGGCTTTATTTGCTCGGTGAGGGTGTTGTTTGTTTTCGTGAAAGAAGAAAAGAGGAAGTATGGTTTTAGCTTGTTGCCGTGTGAATGTGTGTGAGAGATGTTGGACAATTATGACCCATAGCGTCACTATTTGTACAGATCATGGTGTTGTTGTACAAATTAACTATGTGACAAAGGAGATTGCACTCTTATCATTTGAGATTAGATCACCTAGATGTATAAATGATAGGAGGTCCCTATGATTTGTTCCTGGATTGAGAATGATATGAGCCAGTATCAATCCACGAAAGATAAATCATTAAATATCCCTAGTCAGAGCATTGTCGAGATTAGACATCGATAAATGCGTAAAAGACAAGTATTACACTTATGTGCGTTGTGAGGGCACAACGACATATTTCTCATATATTTGGGTATAGGATACTCATGCAAGTGTAATAGGAGGTTGTGTTTTACCGATGGTACGGGAAACAGCTTCTATGGAAGTACGACTATGTTTCTATGGAAGTCCGAAATCAGGGTAGGTGTATTTGGTCTTAACCTGAGACTTGCACCGCTAATACTTGCGACAATCAATATACTTTGGTTGCTGTCGTCCAGGGCTTTAACAGGTTCTGTGTATGCCAATGCTGGGTATATTGAGAATTGTAGTGTGTTGGGTGTGATGTCAAGACGGAAGTGTCACTCTAGTCATATGGAGATGATGGTCACGTAGGATACGATACTAATACTCTTAAGTACTGCAGTCATCGGGATAAAATGACAAGGTCAGGTTTATCCGATTATAGAGACGAGTTACCAGACATCCGACATGTGCTTCGTACGCGGCAGACACAATTCCAGCCCCAGGCCTAGCACGTGATCATCCGATACTGGACATAAATACGCAATACTACGTATACTACGCCTGATATAGATCCTTTATTCTTGTAAGGATATTTCTGGAGAATTTGGTAGGCATGGCGCTTTGCTAGAAGGCAACCTTGTCTTGTAAATCGGTATAAATGTAGTACGAGGTACTTACGTGTTCGGATAGTCTGACGATCGAATTATTGCCAACATATCCGGGGATCTCATGGGTCGCTTCCCGAAGATTCATCGATGACGTATGACTCGCACTCTAAATTAATCGATTAATTAGAAGAGAGAGAAAGTTAATCTGGGATTAATTGCGTTGATATTTTATCTGGGATAAAATATCAATTAAAGAGAGATAACGATTATTTGGAATTAATCGAGAAATTAATATATCTGATATATTAAACGAAATTGGATTTCGACGCGGAATTAAAATTAGATTTTAATTCGGGTGAAAGAATTAATTTAGAATTAATTCGTTAGCGACGTGAATAGTGACTTCGCTAGGCGTAATCATTTAATTACAACGCAACGAATTATTCGTTAATTTAGAATTAACGAACCCGAGCCCGAGATTATTTGCGAGCACATTCGCATTTCGAATTCGAGTGCGGCACGCAAGTCAAATCAAGCATCAAATCATTTGTCGCATCAAGCGTCAAATCATTAGTCACTTTGAGTGATGTGACAACTTGTTACTTGATTTGAATGATTGATGGATTGATTGATTGATGGAGGTTGGTGTGGCTTTTAATGTTTGACTTTTTGAAAGCCAAATACACATGAAATGAATTTGAAATTCAAATTAGTGTATTAGATACACTTTAGCCATCAACCAAATTGATCTCTCTCTCACTTCTTCTCCTTTCTCTCCACACGCCCAAGGGGCTAAAAATGCTCACTGGTTTTGCTCAAAACCGAGAGCAATGGGAAGCACAAGAGTGGGATTTTGTGGCAAAATCACAAGTTCTAGCATACTTACGAGACATGCGAAGGTGATAGGGAAGTCTACCCATGAGCCAGGAATCATTCGACGAAGCTCGGAGCTTGACGAAGGAGCACCCATGGCCGAATTTGGAGGGCAGTGGCAGTGAACTGCCGTGACAGTCCAAAGGAGCAGAATTTCAATTTTGTTCGTCGCCGCGTCGCTCAACCGATCGATGTGAGTATTCCGCAACTTCTTCGATTTGTATTCTCACATATTTCATGCTTATTATTTATGATCATGGGACCTTAATAGAAACCAACAATGGCATCTAGAGCAAGGTTTGAGCATGAAAAAGTTTATGGCTTAAAATTTGGGTAAAATGTGTTTGAGCATGTTTTAATTAAATTGGATGTTTGAGTATGCTTAAAACATGTTTTATTGAGGATTGATTAGATCAATTTGAAGAAATTATATTTGGAACAAATTTCCCCAATTCTTTGGTGTTGGCCGAAAATTATGCCCTATTTTGATGTCTTGGAATTTTGATTTTTAATTCATTGGATGTGTTGGAAATCAATTGGAATGTTGATTTAATGTTGGATTGGATTCAATTGGATTGGATTTGAAATTCAACATAAAATCCTCCTAATTGCCGAGACTTCAAGTGCATGTATTGGGTTTGATTTTAATCAAAATGTGTTGGACATGTGATGATGAAAATGAACATGATTAATTGGGCTAATTGGTGTTTTGGGAATATTGAATTGGTTAATTAATTGTGTTATACACTTTAAGTAATTAAATTATGAATTTGGAATTTGGTAATTTGATTATATTGGGCTTAAATTGGATTTGGTCTTGTTTTGTGTTGTAATTGGGCTTATTGGGCTTGGTTGTACCAAGTTGGGTTTAGGCCAAATGGATTGGATCCAATTGGGCCCAAAACCGCTTCCATAAAGCCCAAATACGACTTAATGGACCTTTAAAGTTTAATTGGGCCTAATGGGCCTAAATTGATTTCCGGGCTTATGGGTAATTCCCGGATTGGACTTTGGTTATCGGTTTGACCCGAGTTGACAAAAATTCCACGCCTTATAAAATTAATTAAAAGCCCATTGGACTTTAATTGAATTGACGTTGGACGTTAATCGGGCTTTGAGACCCGTAACGATTAAATTTGGAATTTAAGTCGTAAAGGTTCGTTAATAAAGTGTAATATTTAATTTGAAATTAAATAAGCGAATTAGAATTGAATGCATATTAAATTGGATTTAATGATGTAGTTTAATTTAATTCGAGAATTCGTACTTTGAGTACTTATTCGCAAAATGAGTTTGACTCGAACAAAATCAAATCGTTGTTTGAACATTGGATGGTCATTAATTATCAGATTAATTAATTGGGTTAGATTGATTGATAACATGCTTGAGTGAATACATGGTTACGATGCATGAATAATGTATATCGGATGGATATTAGATGGGTGGGACAATTTTAAAAATTTTTGTAATAAATTTGATTTATTAATTGGACCAGCGTGTCCAGCCTTATTACCTCCATATTCTTTGTATTCTCTTCTCACTTATTCCCCTCAATGTAAATAAGGTTTCTTTAGAAGTGTAGTGTAACTGGTAGAATTAAATACGTGTGCTAGCGGGAGAGAGAAATTGAGAGATTTGTTTTAGGATCAATGTGTAATGTATCCAACCGCATATCATTATTATTTTATTATATGCGCTTTATTATGTGTTTAGAATGCATGTTTAATGGTGTATGATAATGAGACCTTAGCAAAGATAATAAATTGGTTGCCAATTTGCACTCGAAAAATCCTCGCAAAATATTAAGCGTCTTTCCTTCCATTGAGTGATTCTCACTCAAGATCCGAGATTGGCATTGCCTTGCTGGCCAAAGTCAAGGCCTTTGTCCGTCGAGTATGTGTTTGAATCACGAAGGCTTTGTTCCATATCAGTGTCTTGTCCAAGTTGTGGTTTGTTGGCCAAAGTCAAGACCACTTCTTGTCCATCGACATTGATTACGAAGCTTTCCATGGTCCATGGGTCGCGCTTAACTGGGATCACTAAGTTTGTTGTGTCAAAGCCAAGGCTTAGTTGATTCAGAGGAAAAAGGTTAGGTAATACATTGGATGTATTGGCATATATAAGATATATGTTTCGGACTTGGATGTCCCCTACATCGGATCTAGAAATTGGATTGGATCCAATCGATCTTAGAGATCTACCTAGTTAATTATCATACAATTTGTTGGCCAAAGTCAAGATTGTGTGATATTTAACGGGATCCTAGCCCACTAGGAAACAAGGTTTCCCGAGTACTCGACAGAGGGTTGGAGGCTCGCCGAAAAATAGTGGGAGGCAAGAATTGAATTTGCAATACTCGTTTAATTACTTGCCATACGCACTCAAATCAAATATCATTCGTCGTTATAAATTAAATGTTAGTTGGACTAATATTTAAAGGTTGTTTTAATAAATAGTTGGACTATATTCAAACTATTCATTTATAGTTGATTTTATAATTGGATTATAGTAATCAATATAATTGATTTTAATATATTAAATTATAGATGATTAAATAGTTGGACTATTGTAATCATTATAATAAATAGTACCTAAATCATTGATTAAATAGTTGGACTATTAAAATCAAGATAAATTGAAAGATTGACATTTAAAACATAATCCTGGGGAAAATGTATTTAAATGGTTTAATTTTCAAATTGGGAATAAAATTTCAGGATGGTCTGGAAAAATAATAAGTTACTTTATTTGATAAAATAACATATTAAGCCTAAGCCCGGAGTTAAGCAAATAGTAGAGCATAATCTTTGGAAGATTTATGTGATGATAACTTTAGTGCTTAATCCATTAAGCTTGTCGCAGTAGACTCCTTAATTTCTGAATCAGAACTAAGGATTAGATCCTTAAAGTATGATACTGAAATTGAAGGATCTTCATAAATCTATACTTAGATTTTAGAAGTACTAAATTGCAATTGATAACTCTTGGAGAGTTAATGACTATTCTGAAGGAGATAAAGTTAAAGTTTGCAATTAGGCAAGTAGCGCAAGGCGCACCTACCTTCGATATTCTAGAAGGCCAAGGCTTGGCCAAAGGCTTCTGGAGTGTTGAAACTGGCAAAGGCAAAATCATTATAATCTTCTGGAAGATAAATGACATATCCCAAAATGTCTGCCTAAAATGTGGCAAATGGGATCGCGGAAGCGTGACTGCCATTTGGCCAAAGCAGACATGAAGGAATTGAAGACGGGCAAGGCTCTGACTTCAAAGATGATTGTCATAAATATGTTCATGACTAGTATTGAAATTGATTTTAAATATTAGTGTGGTACATAAATATATATTGATGTTCAGAATCTGTTTTGAACAGGATACTGACTTCAATTGAGATTAATCTGTGATTTGGAAACGGGACGAAAGACGCTGTTTTAACCGTAGATACCTAAGTTTAGGAACTACCCTTCGGGTGTGTACCTAAATTAGGAAACTGTTATAATGTAACTAGTTTGACTAGGAACATTATCTCTATATCAGTGTTTAATCCGTTGCAGATTGACCTTTATATTCTAGAACACTAAAGTGTTTCATTATATAAAGATGATATTGAGATATACACATTAGATGTTAATAACAGAATTTATATTTTGAATATAAATAAATCTCAAATATATAACATGACAAAAAATAGCTCGAACTGATTTGATCAGATGAAACTTAATTGTGGCATTGATGTCGGGGACACAATTAAACAAGAATCGTATATCCACACACTTTCGAAGAGTGGGTACTGGACTACTAATTTGATCCCAATCAAATAAAGTCGACGAATCTAGTTTATTGGGCAAAGTGCCTATAACACCTTTACTTGGTAAAAGTGCAAATGCCACAGATTTGTTAACCCAAGTTTATAGTGAAGCAAGTGGGCCCATGTCTAGCTAGGCTAGATGTGGATATGAATATTTCGTGACCTTACGAATGTGGCATCGCGTTATGGTTATGTGTTTCTTTTGAAGAACACAAATCAGAAACTTTTATAGTTTCGACACGAAATAGACAAACAGATCGGCTAAAGTATTAAACCGTCACGGTAAGACCGTAATGGAAAATACTTAAGCACTAAGTTTCTTAATACTTGAAAGAGTATAGTATTCTTTCAAATGAGGACTCCTCCCGGAACACGTCATTGTGACTGTGTGTCCGAACTGAGTAACCAAATTTTGTTGGATATGATAAGGTTAATCATGAGTCGCTCTGAGCTACCATTTCCTTCAACGGATAAGCATTAACAGTGCAGAACTTATTTTGAATAAGCTTCCATAAAAAAATATGTTTGACAGATTTCATATTAGATATGAACGGGAAAGAAACCGAGTTTCTCATTCCTGATAATTTGGGAATGCTAGGAATACGTTTGTATGATACCAAACTAGAACTCAAATTGGATAAGTGCCAATTGTCGGTAATCCTAGGGATACCAAAGTATCGTACTTATACAACTCACTTGAGAACAATTAGATTGTTGCTCACCATGTGGTTTTCCTAAGAGGAATACCGATATGCAGTGGTAAGTGGGAGGATAGTAAAACTCGATGAAAATCGTAGTAATACTATTCAAAGGCACCGATTCCTAATGGAACACAGATATTTCATCAAGGATGAAACTATTACCATTAATCTTCGAATACACAAGAACCGCGTATGTCGGAGAGAGTCAGAAAACAACCTGGGGTATGGGTTTCTGATCTCACCTCATAAAGATGTCAATCTTATTGAGGTATACCATCTGACTACGTATGAGGAAGTGATACAAGGTATCGACTCCCTATTATGACAAAGTGTCATGATATCCGAAATGGATTCCATGTAAATCAACTTAGTTTAGAACTAGTTGATGTACCGCAAGGCATTGTGCCTATTGGTATTTATAAGTCTTAAAGGAAGACGTACATGGATGGCAACATACCAACGTACTAAGCTAGGCTTGTTGCGGAAATGTATCGTTATCAACATTGTGTTGATTACGATTCAACCTTTTAACTGTTGCCACGGTAAATCCATTTGGGGAATGCTTGCTAAAGCTGCATGTTTCATTTATGAAATATGTAAGCTGAACGGGAAAATCGTTTTCCTGAAAAGGAAACCTTTTGGAGGATGTTTACAACATCCTGTCGATTTCGTCGTACCGAAACTAGCAAACAAGGTTTGCGGGTTATTCGATCCATGTTTGGATTGAAGCAAGCATATGTTCTAGGAATTATCATTTTGATGTGATCATAATGGTTATGATCTAATTCAAAACGAATTGATTCTTGTGTATATAAGAGGGTTAGTGGGAGCGCACTGACAGTGGCTGTCCTATACAATAATGATAATGTATGTCATTTCTTGGAAATGATATTCCCATAAATAACTATCGGCGAAAGCTTGGCTTTCGAAAACTCTCCGTGGAAAAGTACATTGAAAATGTACGCGACCTGGTGTCTCATACTCTTTGAGTATATGAATTGACAAACAGGCCAATCCAAGTGATAGTCACTGGATTGATGTTAAAAACATCCGTTAGTATCTTAGAGAACTAAGGATGCTGTCTTAATCTATGGAGATGGAGAACTTGAAGTGACTGGGATCACTACTGTAAGTTTCCTAAACCAATAAAATGACTAAAAGTCGTAAACGGTACTATACAGTTTGGATAACGAAACAGTGAGCTGAAAATCTTCCAAGCAAGATACTGTTACCGTATAAACAAAAAATGTGGGTTATTGCTGCAGCTGAGGCGACAATAGAAGCCATTTGGGTCAATAATAAATCTAATTAGATTAGATATAATTCCGTTAGCAGCTAAGCTAGGCTTGAGCACAGGCTAAAGAATTAATGGTCTCATCAACGATCCAGATATATACTTCGATATTCATCTGATTCGTTCGGATCATACATCGTGGCGATGTGATGATCGAATAAATCGCATCAGATGATAATCATACAAATCCGCTGACGAAAGCATTTCTCAGCAGTTTGAGCCAACCGTACATAGTTCAGGTGTAAGACACTCGATTGATTGGCTATAGGCCAAGTGGGAGATTGTTGGACAATTATGACCCATAGCATCACTATTTGTACAGATCATGGTGTTGTTGTACAAATTAACTATGTGACAAAGGAGATTGCACTCTTATCATTTGTGATTAGATCACCTAGATGAATAAATGATAGGAGGTCCCTATGATTTGTTCATGGATTGAGAATGATATGAGACAGTATCAATCCACGAAGGATAAATCATTAAATATCCCTAGTCAGAGCATTGTCGAGATTGGACATCGATAAATGCGTAAAAGACTAGTATTACATTTTTGCGCGTTGTGAGGGCACAACGGCATAGTTCTCATATATTTGGGTATAGGATACTCATGCAAGTGTAATAGGAGGTTGTGTTTTATCGATGGTACGGGAAACAGCTTCGCTCTGGATAGACCCCCTCAGAATTGCATTGGTAGTACGACTATGTTTCCATGGAAGTCCGAAATCAGGGTAGGTGTATTTGGTCTTAACCTGAGACTTGCACCGCTAATACTTGCGACAATCAATATACTTTGGTTGCGGTCGTCCAAGGCTTTAACAGGTTCTGTGTACGCCAATGCTGGGTATATTGAGAATCGTAGTGTGTTGGGTGTGATGTCAAGACAGAAGTGTCACTCCAGTCATATGAAGATGATGGTCACGTAGGATACGGTACTAGTACTCTTAAGTACTACAGTCCTCGGGATAAAATGACAAGGTCAGGTTTATACGATTATAGAGACTAGTTACCAGACATCCGACATGTGCTTCGTATGGGGCAGACAATTCAAGCCCCCGGCCTAGCACGTGATCATCCGATACTGGACAGAAATACGCTATACTACGTATACTACGCCTGATATAGATCCTGATATGGCTCGCACTCTAAATTAATCTGGGATTAATTAGAAGAGAGAGAATGTTAATCTGGGATTAATTGCGGAGATATTTTATCTGGGATAAAATATCAATTAAAGAGAGATAACAATTAATTTGGAATTAATCGAGAAATTAATATATTTGATATATTAACGAAATTGGATTTCGACGCGGAATTAAAATTAGATTTTAATTCGGGCGAACGAATTAATTTAGAATTAATTCGTTAGCGATGTGAATAGTGACTTCGCTAGGCGTAATCATTTAATTACAACGCAACGGAAAATTCGTTAATTTAGAATTAACGAACCCGAGCCCGAGATTATTTGCGAGCACATTCGTATTTCGAATTCGAGTGCGGCACGCAAGTCAAATCAAGCGTCAAATCATTAGTCGCATCAAGCGTCAAATCATTAGTCACTTTGAGTGATGTGACAACTTGTCACTTGATTTGATTGATTGATGGATTGATTGATTGATGGAGTTGGTGTGGCTTTTAATGTTTGACTTTTTGAAAGCCAAATACAATGAAATGAATTTGAAATTCAAATTAGTGTATTAGATACACTTTAGCCATCAACCAAATTGATCTCTCTCTCACTTCTTCTCCTTTCTCTCCACATGCCTAAGGGGCTAAAAATGCTCACTGGTTTTGCTCAAAACCGAGAGCAATGGGAAGCACAAGAGTGGAATTTTGTGGCAAAATCACAAGTGCTAGCACACTTACGAGACATGCGAAGGTGATAGGGAAGTCTACCCATGAGCCAGGAATCATTCGACGAAGCTCGGAGCTTGATGAAGGAGCACCCATGGCCGAATTTGGAGGGCAGTGGTAGTGAACTGCCGTGACAGTCTAAAGAAGCATAATTTTGATTTTGTTCGTCATCGCGTCGCTCAAGCGATCGATGTGAGTATTCCGCAACTTCTTCGATTTGTATTCGCACATATTTCATGCTTATTATTTATGATCTTGGGACATTAATAGAAACCAACAAGAGAGGGAAGAATAATGAAAAAGTCTGAGAGCTTTAGGGTTTGGTTTGGTTATCTTTTTATAATTGTGTATTCTAGGGTTTTGGTTGTGCTTGCTAGGGTTTCTTGTTATTATTTTGTGTCTGTGTGGCCGCCGCCTCCCCCTTTATTTTGCCTTGTGTGTCAAGGTTTCCTTTCAAAATTGAGGGATTCAATCTTGGCTAATTTGAGAGGTAATTTGAATGGATTTGGCACATGTTTTGCATGAGGTTTTTATTTTGGAGAGTGGTTGGGCGTGTGGGCCTTGTGAGTTGCATGAGTTGCATGGGCTTTGGATGGGTTGTATGGCTTAGGGCCGAGGCTAGGTTTAAAAAAGAAATTGACTAAGCAAACCCGAGGCTAGCTAGTGAGTTCAAATCCGATGAGGTATTATTTTAGAGTTTTCCATTCCGATATTCGTTTCCCGCGACTTATCAGGTAGTGCCTCCATATGAGGCTCATCATTGGGCTTTATGAAAAAATACAGTGCCTACAGTCGCCCCCACTTTAATGGGGCTTATGCAGTGTGTGACAGTGACAACCCTATCAAAGTTATGCATGCATTTTTACTTACCTGGTTCGTCGGCTATCGCCGGACTTACCTGTTGTTTTGCGAGATGCTTCGAACTGAGTTGATTTGGTGACGATGTGCTTTGATCCCTGGGCTTTGGTCATGGACCACCGAGTGAGAGATAGTTCATTCCCGAACCGTTACTGGTGTGAGATGGTTCATTCTCTGGGCTTTGTTCCCGAATTGAGTTGAATAGATGGCGAGGTGTTTTGACCCCATAGGTTTTGTTCCCGAACCATTTATGGGCTTTATTCCTGAACTAAATTGAATTAATGGAGATGTGATGTGACTGTAGGCATTGCATTTTCACATGTGAAACCCGATGATGAGCTTCATTTGGAGGCACTACCTTTTGAGTCACGAAAGCCGCGGGAAACAGATATCGGAAGGGGAAATTCAGAATAAACAAGCTCACTGTCTTCGTTGGTGCTGCGTTCGTTACTTCGTTCGAACGGAAAATAGATTGCGGGCGTTCGTGTCGCGTTCGAGGGAGCGTTCGAACGGTGTCGGTAATTCTGGTTTTGCTGCTAGCCTCACACCCAGCCCATTTAGCTCCCCAAAGCCCATAAAACACATCCCAAATTAAATAAATAAATATTAATTTAAATATTTACCAATTAAATAAAATATTTACCCAAATTAAACAAATCACATACTAAATCAAAATAGAAGATATGCCTAATTAAAATCAATCCTAACCAATTAAAGCCAATCATATATTTGACTTCCTAATCTAATAAGATAATTACCAATATAAAATATTTGTATTCCTAAACCAACACAAATTAAATATTACAACTTCCTAATTTAAAATATTTTGTCCCCCTCAATCTTGTGTATACCTTTCTCATCTCTCATAATTTGGAAAGAGGATCTCTTCCTTGTGAGACAATGTGAAACCCTAGACATCTTCTATATAAACAACCCCTAACCAAAGCCATCCTCTCCTTGACACAACCTAATCACGCCCAAGGCATAGAATTCACACCCAAACTCTCTCGAAATCTCTCTAGACTCTCTCTACACACCCGAGACTAAACAAAAGAAAAACACACTTGACATATACACAAAAAGAGAACAAAAGAGCCCCAACCATCTCCTCCATAGCCGAAAACCACCTCCGTAAACCCCCCCACACATCACCGAAACAGCCACCTACACAGCAGCCCTCCACCACCGAAAATTACCACAAAAAACCACACTGTATTACATGCCCAAACAGCAGCAAAATCACCTTAACAGCAGTCCAAATCCATAAAAAACAGTAACATAAAAAAACCATAGATAATCTTAAAAATAATCACATATAATTGCACTAAGAACCCACAAAACTTGGAATAGCTTATTGAAAACGTTAAAACAGGTGGTCCGTGCAGTGAGCAGCAAGACAGAAGCCGAATAGGAGCAGAACGGAGTTCGAACCGCAAGCAAAACAGCAAAGCAGTGAGCTAGGACACTGAACTAGTGAACCAGAAAAGTTGCGGGGAGCTGTACCCCTTCCGATCTTCGTGGAACGCGAGTCCGAGAGACGGCTTAAAAGGTTAGACCTGAGGGTATCTTTCACGCTTGTTTTCCTTTTCCACATTATTTATTAAGTATTACTTGTATGATTGTCATGTTGAAATGCGTGTTGTGGTCTTTGAGTAGATAAATATGTATGAACTATGAGATGTAATATGTTGTGGGTATTGGATGAATGAGAGATGTGTCAACTCTCGCGGTATATCGGATGGAAACCCGGACATAAATTTCATAGCCGATTCCGAATGGACGGTAGTATGATCTGTACTCGGGCCACAACTCCACGTACCGCTTGGGCAAACGGCACCATCTTTCTTTCGTTGTGTTGCTTTTGCTTATTTAGTTTTCTTTATTTGAATTCAATATGTTGTTTATTTATGCATGATTCAATCAGGTGCATGGGCTTAGTGAGTTAGTCCAAAGGTCCTCCATTTGGGAGATAAAGAGCCGAAAAGGCCACCTTTGTGACACTACTTCGCCGCGCCGGTTGATGTGTGTTCGGTTGGATGCAAGATACGTTCAATCGGGCACTTAGTTTGATGTTATGAGTTTGTCTTTTATGTATGGTTCAATCAAGCGCATGGGCTTAGTAAGTGGAATGAAAGATCCCTTATGGGGAGGGGTTAAAACCCGTTACCACGATGCTTTGCCGCGCCGGTTGATGTGTGTTCAGATGGATGTAAGATGTGTTCAATCGGGCATACTTGGTTGATATGATTGGTTCTATTCTTGTATGTGTGATGTGACGCGCATGGGCTTAGTATGTTGGTCTAAGGTCATCTCTTGAGAGATCAAGAGCCCCAAAAGGTCACCTTTACGGCAATACTTCACCGCGCCCTTTTATTTTGTGTTTATTTATGCGTCCCATTTCATGCATCAGGTCTGTTCCCGTTCGAACGCGTTTACGAACGCAACTCGAACGCGCATGTGTTTTTGCCTTATCATGTGTCAGGTCTCATTTCGTTCGAACGCGTTAACAAACGCCATATGAACGTGAGCATTCTGTCTCATTTCCGTTCGAACGCGTTAACAAACGCCATACGAACGTGAGCATTCTGTTTCATTTCCGTTGGAACGCGTTTACGAACGCTACTCGAATGTGAGCATTCTGTTTCATTTCCGTTCGAACGCGTTTACGAACGCTACACGAACGCGAACACACTGAACTGAGTCTTCTTCATTAGATTTCATGCATAATTTTCCTAGTAGCTATCTCCACATGTATAAATGCAAATATGTTAATGTATTACAATTCATATGCTTATGTCATGATAATCTTTGAGTATTATTTCTGGGGATATCGGATGGAAACCCAGACGTAAAATCCGTAGCCGATTCCGAATGGAACGGTAGTGCGGTCTGTACTTGGGCTACAATTCCGCGTACCGCTGGAAAAATGCCCATATGTGTGCTTGTATGGTTAATATGTGTGCTTGTGTCTTCCTGAATGTGATATGCAAATAAAGTTGTATGTTCGTTGCTATCTTGATACATTT
>SKCR01005945.1:0-63396 GCA_019454045.1 Zanthoxylum bungeanum | reverse complement strand
CTATGATTGGGTCCATCTAGCCGTTAGTATTCCCTTGATCATTAGTACACTCTCTAATTTCGGTCTCCTGGGTTCTAGTCTGTCAGATTCTGTTGGAATAAGGCTTGGTGGCTTTGGGTTTGACACTGGAGTTTCTGTTATGTCAGGGTTTGATACTCTGAGTCTTTCGATCTCAGGGATCGATACTCGGTTTTGTTGGAGTTGATGCTTGGAGAGCCAATTCGAATAATGTATTGTACATTTAATTATTTATTAATAAAATAACTATATTTTCATTTCAAACCTTATTAATGGTAATGTCATTATGCATATTAGATAGATGTATAAATATGCTAAGAATGACATTGAATTTAGAATAGTCTTGTAGTAATATTGGACACTAGGTAGTACGATATTGAGATAGTACTACTAATATAAACTATTCTTAAAGTAAATATTCATAGTCGTTGGTTTTGGAATACGGTCGAATTCCTATAACCTAGAAGACTAGCACATTTCGTATATTGGAATTGGAGTTCCAATGGTTTAACCCGATGTACCATGAGCTTTGGAAGCTCATATAGACGTGTGGGTATTGGTTGGACCGAATGCTGAATGAATCACAAATGATTCCTAATAGTTAGAAGTACACACCACCGTCAATAGGAATCTCATCGAGTTGAGTAGCATATGTTATCCATTGACTATAGAATAACATTGATTTTGTGTGATATCATCCACACTTTGATTCCATGTATGTCAGAAACCTTTCATGGTTTGTCCTCTAGATGTTCGTTGGGTGTGGACCGATGCACTCGTTAATCAAGTGCGAATCAAGATAGGATCCGTCGGCCCGTATGTGTAAGTTTGATCTTTTCCAAAAGCTATGTTTTTCATTAGTGAGTTTTCATTAGTGAGACATATAATGATGAATTATGTATTAGATATATAATAACAAAGCTAGATGTTGAAATTAGGCTAATTAATTGTGTTAGGATGCTTTGGAAGTATAAACACAATATGCTTGTAATTGGGTCAAAATATTTATGTTAGACATATACATAAAATTAGAGTTTGGAACTCTAGATAATAGTTTGGAGTTAAGACTACCATTCTAGAATCACTTGACCACCTTTGGGTGACCTAGAATTATTCATGAGTCATTCTATTGTGGGATTCTAATTTGGTTTGTGTTTTGGATTCAAAATTTATGCAAATGCGTATTTAGAATAAATTTATATTTTTGTAAAAATATTTGATATTTTGAAAAACTTGATTTTTGTTCTATAACATGTGTTAATGATTGTTGTGATATTAATAATTAATTTTGGGTATTTTTGAAGTGTTTAGGGAAGATCAGAAGATATTATGGTAAAACACCCTAATTCATTTAGCTCTCTCGAAAGAGAGATGAAGGTAATTTTGAAAAAATAATAATATATTTTTGGTTTGTGCGCACAGTGGGGGCACATACTATAGCGCGCACTTAATCTTTTTTCCCCGTTTTTGCGTTTCCGGACTCCGATTCAGCCCCGATTTTTTCCTATACACTCGTAATGAAATATAGTATTTCAGTAAATTATTTAAATTTACACCCATTCTTGATATCTATGAGTTAGACTCACTTTCGATGCGCGGGGCACTGATCCGACATTGGGGTCCCACATTAGCCCCAACAGAATGGTATCTGAGCAGGTCTTAACTACACAACACATGTTTTGAATCTAAATCACGATAATATTAATGTAATTATGCATAAGTCATATTGGATATGTATTGCATGTTTTAAATTAAAATTTTAATTTTGACCCAAGCATGTTAATGACTTGATTGTCATAAATCTCCCGCGATTATGTGATTACTTTATTTAAGTGATAGTATTAGTAATGTTTGAGCATTATTGGATGGTCTGTCTTGTCAATACGAAGATGAATGAGTTCTTACTACTTTTTCCTAAGACCGTCATTATTGTGAAGGTATAAGTGCTCAGAACTTAGGTCGTTCCGGTAAAACATTAGATGTAACATGATGAGTTAACGCAGTCACCCAGTACCGTCATTATTGTGAGGGTGTACATACGAAACTCATTAGTGCACATTGATAAATATACACCCAGAATACGTTTTAATCCAATACCATCATTATTATGATGATAAGAAACGGTTCAGGACCAAACTAGGAGTCACATGAATGTGATTAACCTTGGAGGTCTACCTAATGAGTGTATAAAGGCCAAGACCGTCGATAGTGTGAGGCTAGAGTAAATGTCATGGGATCCACTTCCAACTATGAAATTTGATAGTCAAATTTCTATTTTTCCATAAAGGGAGATTATATAATTACGTAAAGTAGTGGGAGGGCACTAATAGATTTAAAATTCCATAATCAATTAATGTTTTTATTTTGAAATGAAAAAAGTTCTGCTAGTGTTTAATTGTTGTCTTGTAGATAGCTGCCGCAAATCCATTAACTCGACTCTTGGATTCCAATAAACTGAAGGGAGCCAAAAAGTATTTCGAATAGGAAATGAACATATGCCTTGTCTTGGAGTTTGAAAATTTGACCTATATAAATATCAATCCACTGTCTATTGAAATCGATCTTGATTCCACTCCTTAATAGCGAGAAACTTTTTCAAAAAGGAAGGATGATAACTTGAAGGTGAAATCCTACATTTTAGGATTGATGGTTCCAGATTTACTTAGACAGTACATAAAAGTACCAGATGCTTGGAGCATTATGGGAACACTCAAGGAGTTGTTCGAGGCAAATCAAGAAATCGAAATATATCGGAGGTCTAAGGAATTATTCCATTGTGAACTCAAGGATGGAGGAGCTGTTAGCATTCATGTTTTGAACATGATCGACCAGATCCGATATCTGGAACGATATGGCATTGTTATTGATGAACGACTAGGTCATAATTTGATTCCGTCTTCTTTGTCTGGAATTTATGCTGACTTTTTGTTAAACTTCCACATGCATTCGATACAAGCTAGTTATGAATAACTTCATAACATGTTACGTACGGTGGAGCATGATTTGAAGAAAGGCAATCCTGTTTTGTACCTCCATGGTGGAGCTAGCTCTTCAAAGACTTTTGGGAAGTCAAAGAAAATCAAAATGGGGAAGAAGAAGATATCAAAGAATAACTCTAATAAGCGCAAAGCTGCAAGATCCCATGTAGCTCGTGATCAATGTCTACAATACATGAAGTCTAGACACTGGAAGAAGGATTGTCCAAAATTGAAAGGAAAAACAGGACCCTTAGGTAAGCTTTGTATTTTTCCTATTATTGACATCTCATTAGCCTTAGATGCAAATAATGGATGGGTGTTGGACACCGGTAGTCCTACTCACATTTACAACTCCATGCATATCATGAGGGTTAAAAAAGGCTGAATAAAAATGAGATCCAGCTTAGAGTTGGCAATGGCGAGACATTTGATGTCAATGCAACAGTTGTTCTAGATTTCCCTAATGGATGTAAATTAGATTTATTTGACTATTATTATATACCCTTCATTATCAGAAAAATAATATCTTTATTGATATTGGATTGAGAGGGATATAAAATAAACATTAAAGATAGTGCTGTATGTTTATATGATAAAGACAACAATCTGATATGTGATTGCTATTTATCTATCGGTCACTATATTTTGGAAACATATATAGATGTCTTTAATGTAGAGGAAAATACAAGTAGGAAATCTGAATTAAATAGTACTGAATTATGACATATGAGATTAGGCCACATATGTGTTAGACGTCTATCCAAATTGGTAAAAGATGGTTTGATTGAAAATCTTACCTTAGATCCTTATCCAATTTGTGATTCATGTATCCAAGGGAAGATGACTAAGGCCCAATTTCAAGGTGTTGGACATTGTGCTGAAGATTTATCGGGGCTAATACACAGTGATGTGTGTGGTCCATTAAATCATGCCGCTCATGATGTTCAACATACTTCGTGACTTTCACAGATGATAAGTCTAGATATGAATATGTCTATTTGATCAGACATAAATTAGAAACATTTGACAAGTTCAAAATATTATGAAACGAAGTACAAAAACAAACCAGTAAATCCATAAAATGCCTTAGATCAGATAGAGGGGTGAATACATGAGTGATGAATTCAGAAATTATTTAAGGGAGAATGGAATCTAGCCCAATATCCCACCAGGAACACCTCAACATAATAGTGTGTCTGAGCATAGAAATCGTACTTTATTGGATATGGTACGAACCATGATGAGCTATACAGATCTTCCATATTACTTTTGAGGTTTCACTTTACTTACTGATGCCCATATACTTAATAGGTTTCATCGAAAGCTGTTTCTACGACCCCCTATAAGATATGGTTCGGTAGAAATCTAAGTCTTAGATACTTAAAGATTTAGAGTTGTCCTGCATACGTTAGATTACGCAGCGGGATAAACTAGCGCCTATGAGGTATAAATATAGATTCGTTGGATATCCTGAAAATTATTTGGGATATCAATTCTACGATTCTGAGCAACGAAATGTATTTGTTGTTCACTTTGCCATTTTTCTTGAAAAGTAATTTTTGAGAAATAGTGGGAATTGTAGAAATATTGAACTTGATGAGTTTAATCCTAACAGTAAGGAACCTGAGATGGAACCAGAGATCCAACTAGGTGAACGATCTACAACACAGGTTCTACGTAAGTCGAATAGAATATCAAAGCCTTATAAGAAATTGTTTTTAACATATAATGTGAGACTTGATGTTCTCCTCTTAGAGGAAACAAATCTGAATATGTATAAAGAAGCGATATTGGACATCGATTCGGGAAAATGGCAAGAAGCCATGAAATCTTAAATGGATTCCATGCATGACAATCAAGTCTGGGACATAGTTGAACCTCCTGAATGAGTTAAATCTATTGGTTGTAAATGGGCTTATAAAAGGAAGCGAGGCCCCGATGGAAATGTGGAAACCTTTGAGGCCTGACTAGTAGAGAAATATTACACTCAATGTCCTGGGATTGACTATGAGAAAACTTTTTCACCAGTAGCCATGCTAAAATCCATCAGGATTCTTTTAGTCATTACTGCATATCAAGATTATGAGATATGGCAAAGGGATGTGAAAATCGCTTTCCTAAATGGATTCCTTGAGAAAGATATCTATATGGAACAACCGGAGGATTTCATATCCAGTGAGACTTCAAATTTGGTTTGTAAGCTCCAAAAGTCTATTTATGGACTTAAACGAGCATCCCGAAGCTGGAATCGTCGTTTTGATGAGATAATTAGATTATCTGGATTCATCAAGAATGAGGAAGAATCGAGTGTTTATAAGAAAGTTAGTGGGAGCATGATAGTTTTCTTAGTTTTGTATGTATATGACATCCTTATCATTGGAAATGATATAGGATTGATGCAAAGTATGAAAGCCTACCTTTGCAAGAACTTCTCCATGAAAGATACAGGTGAAACTTCTATATACTAGGTATAAGGCTCTACCAAGATAGAGTTAGGAAACTTATAGGGTTGTCGCAATCGATGTACATAGATAAGATGTTAGAAATATATATTTTTACCAACCGTAATGTAATAAATATACCTTCCGATACGGCATACATATTTGAAGAAAATGGCACCTCGGAATGAGGAAGAGAGAGTTAGGATGTCTAACTTGCCATATGTTTCTTGTATTGGAAGCATAATGTATGTTATGCTATGTATAAGACTGACATTAGTGTGACTAGCCGATATCAATTTGATCTGGGTAATGATCATTGGACAACCATGAAACATATCCTGAAATATTTTAAGGGTACAAGGGATAAGTTTCTGATATATGGAGAAGATGAGCTACAAGGTAAGGGTTATACAGACTCCGACTTCCAGGGAGATTGTATCACCCTGGTAATCCCGACGACTATTAAATTATAGATGGCATATCACATGATGTAAATCATATTCAAGTATGTATGTGCTCATGAAATGACTTTTCGGACATTCGATAAATTCCTCACAGTTCCGATACGGAATTCATTCCAAGATGTAAATCCGGACAGCCGATGGTATTTGAGCCATAATATTTTTATATGAACTCCGATCTTTATGAAATTTATATCAACGGAACGCTAAGACCGAGACCTAAAACTTACGCGTTGAATATTTTTCCAAATTCGAAATAGAAATAGGTCAAAATACAGATTAAAAATTTGGATAAATAGTAACCGAGGATCTATCTAGAAAATTCTCAAACTCTGATTTTTTTTTTCATTTAATCATTACATATTTAGCCCCATAGTATATAAAAAATCACTATTCAAGCATCCTTAATATTTTTGAGAAAGAGAGAAACGTGAGAGGGGGAGCGAAAGAAAGAAAGAAGAAGAATGAGGAGGAAAGTCATTTCCTTACCAAAATTAAGAAGGCAACAAGTGCAAACCAACCGACAATAAGCTAGAATGAGGAGTCCCAAGCCTAGAAGACTTGAATGATGAAGGAAATCAAATGTGATAAGGTAAGGAAAAACCTTGACCCAAATTTAAAATGTTGATGTTTTGAAGATTTGATGATTAAGGTGTATTGTTAGATTGTGATTGATGTTGTTTATGTGGTTATGGTGTTGAGAAAATAAAGATTATAGGAAACCCCAAATTAAGAAAACTAAACATTGGATTAGATTGGAGTCTATGGAAATGGATATTGGGACTTGATGATATTAGAATAAATGGATTGAGTTTGGGATGGATAATATGGAATGAAATCATGTTAAGTTGAGTTAGAGTTATGAGGATGATAGTGTTGGTGAATAATTGGACAATGTCATTAAGGAGTTCATGTTAAGCCCTGAAATTAGCTTAGCTTCGTGACTCCCAACACCCAGCGTCGCGACGTGTAAGAATTGGTGACTTACTACCTTGGGCCCGATCTCAGCATTTGACGTCGCGACACATAACTGTTGGGATTTATGTCCTAAAGGTTCATGTATTGTAAAACATAATTGATTATTGTAATAATAATAAATGCATTATTCATTTTATCAAAGTTGTTTGATTTATATCGCATATTGCCCAATTGTCTTGTTTACCTTGATTACTATTGTACCTTCAGACTTAGTGTCTGTTTGATGCACAAGAGGGTTTATGTCTGAAGTTAGTAATCTAAATAGTCCATATGGAGCAAACAAAGAGGGTACTTTGTTTGTGGTTTATCTATAGCTGCGATCCATTCTATACTTGTATGACGACCTTGATCCGGGATCGTTCATATAGTGACATGGAAGTGTAGGCACCTTGTATGATGAGATCATATAGGATTGGACTAAGATAAATATGAATTTCTTTTAATATCCATTAACTGAAGAATTCATTTTATCTAATAGATGGTCATATATGGATTCGATCTTAATCCTGAGTGTACTACGAACTCATGCATGACAGTCTATGTCATTTGATTTACTATAGTGAGGTTGGTGTTGCATTCCCGGCCAATAACTATGTATTTTGGGGATATGGTTTGGTGTGTAGCTGAGAATATTTTACATAGATATGGAATTCACTCCTTCTTATGAGAAACAGAAGAATATCTTTTTTAAGAGTTGATTCGAGACTTGAACAATTTGAGCGCTCAACTTTTCTATTACGAATAGAAAGTTTTATATTCATAATTGTTATGAATTAATTGTTCATTATAGAATCAATGGTGCTTAAGATACAAAATATGTAGAGGGGTTTGACAGACCTTTGACCCGGTGTAGGCACTGCATTTTTGCATATCAGCCCAATGATGAGTCTCGATGGAGACACTACCTCTTTGATTGTGAAAACCGCGAGAAACGGACGTCGGAAGGGCAAAGTTGGAAATTAGCATTTTGTCAGATTTAACTTGCTTGTTTCGCTTGGTTCGCTTGTTGGACCTCTTTTAAACACACCAAACCCAAATTAAATAATTAAAACAATTAAAACACATGTCACAAATTAAATTAAATTAAAATTAAATTAAAATTAAATTAAAATCAAATTAAAACCAATTAAATTAAAATCTAAATAAATTCTAATTCCAAAATTAAATAGATCATTTCCAAGAAAATCCTAAACCTAGCTCACCCTATATAAAGAAACCATAAAGCCTCTCTCATCTCTGACCTCTCTCACTCACGGAACAAACAAAAAAAAAAGAATCCAAAAAGAACCCTAAACGTATTCACGGCTCTCTCTCTCTCCCAACCCACTCGGCAGCCCCACCACAAACAGAACCCTCATTCAAACAGAAACCCAAGCCCCACCAAACGGACGACAATAATACAAACAGCAGCCTAAGAACTCTGATTCTTCTTCTCCTAGCCGACCAACAAGCAAAGCAACCCCTGCTCCTTCAATCAATTTTCAAGCCTTCACACCAGCCATTCACGGACCCCATCACGCCTCTGCCTTCACGCCACAAGACACGTTGAACCCACAAGCTTCACGCACCTGCTCATAAACCATCAAAATCATCACTATCTCCACGCCAAACACAAAGCCAAACCACCTGCCACACAAGCCTCACTGCCACAAATTCACGACGAAGCCACTTACGCCCACTGACCTTCGCCCTCTCACGGACAACCACTGCCTCACAAATATAACACAAATAGCGCACAAAAGCCTCACGCAATTGCCCATTTGCCGCAACTACCCACAAGCCATCTGCCACACTCACAAGGCCTACACCTTCACGCCACCTGCTCACAAAACCAAACGGCCTTCAATTCACTGCCCATCAGCCTCACAATCAGCCCCCTTGACCACTTACGCAGCCAACAACTCATCAACAAAATCATAACAACTCACAGCCATCATCAGTAATTCACGCTCACGTACCCTTCACACCTAGCACACAACCCTCACCGCTTCACCTAGCCACGTAAACACCAGTCCTTTAACGAAAGACACCTATCCACGCACAAGCCCCTTCACAGCCTTCAAACCACGCCAAAAAGCCCTCTTCACAACCCTAAAGTCACGCAAACAGCCCCCTCACTGCACTCCTGAAATGGAAGCCTAAAACACCCCACTGACCTGATTCATTTTTGCCGCAATTCAACCCAAAAAAAGCCTGAAAATCATCTCAAAACTACATTAAAAAACCACATAAAACCCCCTAAGGAACCCTCATAAACCGCAAAACTATTTTACCCTTAAAAAGCCCAAACTGTCCCTCTAAAATAACCAAACTAGGGCCTGAAAAACAGCAGCACAACAGCAACGAAACGGAGTAAAACAGCAGCCCGAACACCGAAAAGTGAGGAAAGACGTTTGAGTTGGTGAAACCAAAAGAGTTGTCGGATAATTCACCCTTCCAACGGTACGTGTAATGCCTTTTCTGAACGACAAAAGAGGGGTTAGACCTAGGGCACCCCTTTTATTTATTCTCTTTCGTTTATTTATTATTTTAGAAATCTTATCGCCTATGAGCGTCGTTTGAGGCATGATTGTGTGTTTGATGAGTGGAATATGTTGTGGTAATTGATGAGCGGAAAATATATCAATATTTACCGCCCCTTTTACTTAATATTTTGTTTAGTTTCTCGGGTTTGATGAACGTTTTGATGTTTTAGTTTATTTTGCAGATAAAATAATATCGGGACTCAATGAAATCATTTAGGATGAAATGTGGGTCAAATAAGGGCAATTATTGGACTTGATATATTAATTTTGGAGATTGGAAACTTGAAAGGGCGTTTTGACGAAGTGCAGTTTTGGAAATTCCAGTTTTGTGCATCTGTCGTATTTTGGGCATAACTTTTTACTCAGATATCGGATTGAGCTGATTCAAGTTCCAGATTAAAGAAGACTCAAAGATCTACAACTTTGAAAGAGAAAATATTTTCGAATTCTGATGATTTCATGACCGAAATTGATGAACCATCCAGAAGTGTGTGGAGTGTAATTATTAAAAGTCATTATCAATCATTTTCAAAGCAAAATATTATTAATTAATAATTAATAAAAATTATCAAATCAACACCAAACAGATAAGCAATTAGTGGAGCAATTATGGATTGGGTGGTGGAGTAATTAGTGGAGAAATTAATAATGGATTTGGTGGAGAATTTGATGGATGATTTGATGGTGGCAAAATTTTGCCTATAAATACCAAGCCATTTCATTTGTAAAATTCATACTTTCTTCTTTGAAATTCTTAATGAATAAATAAGAAGATTGTATCTAGTTTGTTTATTTTTAGTTTTCAGTAATTAATTTTCAGTTTCGCACTTTCTTTTCTTTACTTTTCAGTTTTTACTTTCCGCAATTTACTTTTACGCACAGTACTTTTCTTTCTTTAATTTTTCAGTTTTTACTTTTCAGTAATGAGGAGGTAATTTCCCAAGCTAGGGTGAAAGGTAATTCTTTACTATTACTATTTAGATTAATCTCCCTTAAAAATAATATATTCACTATTTAAAATACTGATTAAAAAGGATACCGCTATATTGGTCGGTTGGTAATTCAATTTAATCTGGTTTAAACCTGACTAATCAAGGATACCGCCAGATTGGTCGGTTGGTAATTTATTTTGGTTACCGCCTTTATGGCTGGATTATGGACAAAATTATTACCGCCTATATGGCTGTTTGGACTTAATTTGACTTAATCAGGATACCGCCAGATTGGTCGGTTGGTAAAATAATATCACAAGTTTATATATTATTTTATGGGAGATATCTAAATTAGTAGTAGTAAAAGTAATTCCTTTTACCTTAGCATTTTATTTTATTGTAATTTACTTTTCAGTATTTACTTTACCGCATTTTTACTTTATGTCTTTTTTATTTTCAAGTTTTTACTAGCCCTAGTTATGTGTTGTAACTAAATTAGTTATCTGGGGTTGTGATGAAATCCAATATCACCGTTTTATAAGGTTAGATTATAGCTTGGGTAATATAAAGATTTATTTATTGAGTCTTAAACTTAATGCTTTTTCATTAACTGGCCATTAATAAAATTGATCTGGTAAATCTAAAATGAACTAGACATAGGGATTTTAGGTTTCAGCCTTAGACTCAATAGCCCACGATCTTCCTTGAGGATAGATAACCCTTTAATAGATTTCCTTACAGGATAGGAATATACCTGTCGGGCGGGGGGGGTAGCCATAATTGGAACTTAAACTTAATGAATCCAGATAATTTGGTTGACATAGACATATGGTTCAATTGGGTTAAACTGGGTATTTGTGTCTGACCATCGACAGAGGCTTACACATAATTTAGTGTTCCAGGTTAATAAATCAATATATTACCCAACTTTAAGATAACCACTTCATCTTTAAAATGATATTGGAAGAAATCACAACCCTAGATAGTTTTTAATATTGAATTTTCTTAAAACCTATTTTCGAACAATTTTATTTACTTGCTTTTAAATTTAGAATCGTCACCATTTCAAATCAATCAAACAACCTGTTAGATACTAGTAATCATTTGACCTCATAAAATTAATAGATTAGATATTAAGTCCTCGTGGGATCGATATTTTATACTACTTGAACGATACGTGCGCTTGCGTTATACGTGTGTGTTTACGCCGGTCAAGTTTTTGGCGCCGTTGCCGGGGACTTATTTATCTTTTACTATTAGTTAGGGGTTAGATACGTTACTTGTATCTAATTTCTTTTTACTTATTGTTTTGTTTTCTTGTGTTTCAGGTTCTCAGAAACTACATGAGACGAACCAGAAGCTTTGAACTCCGACCGCTTGACCCAGAAATTGAAAGAACCATCAGACAGTTGAGAAGAAGGGAAAGGCGAGAAGGCCAAGAAGCTTTAGTCAACATGGAACCTGAACCTTTGAACGTTGCACCACCAATTCCCATTCGAGACAGAACCATTCCGGTGGTTGACAGACTCATTTCCTGTATTGTACTTCCTCCCTTACCAGCAAATGCGTGTGACATCAAAACATGCATTCAGATGATTCAGCAGTCAGTTCAGTTCGGGGGGAATGCAACTGAAGATCCTAATTCCCACATCAGCAACTTCCTGGAAGTTTGCGGCACTTTTAACTACAACAGAGCATCAGAAGAAGCAATGAGACTGCGAGTTTTTCCATACTCCTTGAAGGACAGAGCTAAAGCTTGGCTACATTCACTACCAGCAGGTTCTATCACAACTTGGAACACTTTAGCCACCAAATTTCTTGCAAAGTACTTTCCACCAGCCAGAACCGGAAAATTGAGGAATGACATCACATCCTTTGTACAACAAGATTCAGAATCCCTCTGCGAAGCTTGGGAAAGGTACAAAGATTTACTCCGGAAATGTCCTCACCATGAGATTCCAAAGTGGCTACAAGTTCAGACCTTCTACAATGGACTTTCTGGAATAATGAGAACCACAATCGATGCTGCTGCTGGAGGAGCCTTGATGGCAAAAGGAGAAGATCAAGCCTGGGACCTAATCGAAGAAATGGCCAACAACAATTCCTTGTGGCCAACAGAAAGGAGCATGATCCAAAGAATTGCAGGAATTTATGAAGTTGGAGCAAACACAGCAGTGAATACCAGGCTGGATCAGATATGCAAATGTCTAGAAACACTTAGCACGCAAGTTGTGAACATCGCTGGATCCACAAGTTCACCATATGGAGGAGCACCAGAGTCAAACCAACTTGAAGAGAACGGTGAATTATGTCAACAATTTCAACAGACAGGGGAACAATCCATATTCCAACACCTACAACCCAGGGTGGAGGAATCATCCTAATTTATCATGGAGCAACAATTCAGGCCAACAGCAGAACTATCCACCACCTGAATTCCACAACAGAACAAAGGCCAGGAGCAGGCAATGAATCCGAATAACAGAAGTGTTGACCTACTTGAAAAAAAGAGGAAGCAAAACACGACTCTCAAGCAGCAAGAATGCTACTAATTCAAAGCCATTCAGCCTCTATCAAAGCACTGGAGAATCAAATTGGACAACTGGCAAATGCTCAGAGTTACAGACCGCCAGGTACCCTTCCTAGCAACACAGAGCCAAATCCAAGGAACATGGGGAAGGAGCAATGTCATGCCATCATGTTAAAAAGCGGTACTGAAATCAACAAAGATGTTGGAGTCAAAACAACTGCTGAGGAAGTTCCAAAAGAAACAAAGCAACAGATGGAGGAAAAAGAAGCAAAGGAAAAAGAACAGATCACTCCACCTCCACCTTTTCCTCAACGTCTTCAGAAGAACAAATTGGACAAGCAGTTTTCTCGGTTCCTGGAGATCTTCAAAAAGCTGCATATCAACATTCCATTTGCAGAAGCGTTGGAACAAATGCCCACCTATGCCAAATTCATGAAAGATATTCTTTCACGAAAACGGAGATTGGGAGATTACGAGACAGTAGCATTAACAGAAGAATGCAGTGCCATCATTCAGAGGAAACTTCCCCCGAAGTTGAAAGATCCTGGCAGTTTCACTGTTCCTTGCGTCATAGGAGAACATAACTTTGGTAAGGCTTTGTGTGATTTAGGTGCGAGTGTTAACTTGATGCCTTTTTCTATTTTCAGGAAATTACAGATTGGAGAAACAATGCCAACTTCAGTCTCACTGCAACTTGCTGATAGAACGCTCGTATTTCCGAGAGGCGTAGTTGAGGATGTGCTGGTCAAGGTTGACAAATTCATTTTCCCAGCAGATTTTATTGTCCTTGATATGGAGGAAGACGCAGACGTGCCAATCATCCTTGGGAGACCATTCTTGGCTACAGGTCGAACCATTATTGATGTACAAAAAGGAGAATTAACCATGAGGGTACAGGACCAAGAAGTAACATTCAATGTTTTCAAGGCCATGAATTTCCCAGATGATGAAAAGAAGGAGGAATGTTTCAGACTCGATGTGATACACAGTACCATTCAGAACTCCAATGCAATGCAAAGTTCTACTGACAAACTTAAAACATGTCAATTGCCTGTGGAGCCTAAAGATAAAGCGTCTTTTGTACTGAAAGAGCCAATTCTTGCACTACAAGCAACAGAAGAGAAAAAGTTCCACCAGCTCAACGAATTGGAGGAATTTCACAATCAGCCTTTTGAGGATGCCAAATTGTACAAAGAAAAGGGCAAGAAAGAGACATGATGAGAAGTTAGTGCGCATACAACTGGAACCAGGGCAGAAGGTACTGTTAAACAAATCAAGGGTGAAATTCTTCCCATGGAAGCCAAAATCACGGTGGTCAGGTCCATTTGTGATCACCAAAGTTTTACCAAATAGAGCCGTTGAGATACATGATCCTGACGCTAACAAAACTTTCAAGGTTAAAAACAAGCGTGTCAAGCACTACTGGGGAGAATCATTTGGGCGACAAAAAGAAAGTGTTACACTTTCAGATCCAGCTTAACGTTCGAGAAGTCAAGTCTGGCTGACGACTTTAAACTTAGCGCTAGCAGGGAGGCAACCCATGCAATTTGTGTATATATTGTGATTTGGTGTGTTTATTTTTGTGTGTTTAATTTTTGCAGGATTAGTCATTTCAAAATGGAAGATGCTCTCGCAAATCTTCGCAAGCAATTTCCTTCTCTCCCTCAAAAATCTCTGATGAAAGTATACAAAGCTCGCTTGGAACGGATGAGGTTACTGACAATTCACGGTGTTCCTAATGATATTCGTTGGGTAATTGAAGCACGAGTCCGATTGGCAGGTGAGTCTTCTGACTCTTTTATTTCACATCTGCCTGGTTTTGGAAGAAGCATATATGCAAAGAAACGTAGAGCTAAGCAAATGGGTGTTTGTTTCAAATGTGCACGATTTAATTGCAACACTCGTTGTCGTTCTTTAGGAATGGTGTCTGATAATCGCGAAGACAAAATTAAATTCATTAGGGATGGCTTGAGTAAGGAGTCTTTAGATGAATATCTTCAACTCTTGAGACGCATCCCAGTGGATATGTTCACATAGCCATTCGCAAATTACATACACAATTCAAAAGAAAGACAACTGTTAAGTCTCGGGAATCTGACTCAAAAAGACCCTGTTTGCCAATTTATAAGAAAATTGGATGGGAAGCTTGTCCCTGACGCATAGACGTCAATCAAGCCGTTACTTTTCTTGTAAATATTATATCTCTTTGTTTTCTTAATAATTGTGATTTGTTTTTTGTTTTCTTTCTCCGACAGGATCCAGACCTTTTTGACTATCACGATTTTATTTCGCTACTAATCGTCCTCTGGAAGATACTTGTGCTATTTTTACTCACCCTTTTCAGGTACTATAAATTCAGCCCGTCATTGCACTTTTGAAGGCATCCAGAGTTGAGAAAGAAATACATAAAAATGGAAGCCACTTCAAGAAGACGAGTTGAAAACATCTGTGTGTTTTGCGGTAGTAGTGTTGGTACTACCACAATACATAGAAGCAGCACAGGAATTGGGTCGAGTCTTAGCTGCAAGGAATATGCACTTAATATATGGCGGAGGCAATCTTGGACTTATGGGGATCGTTTCAAAGGCCGTACAGGAAGGAGGCAGTCACGTTTTGGGAATCATCCCAAAACCCTTGGCAGAGGCAAATCTTATTGGATCATCAAACGGAGAGGAACTGATCGTGCCAGGTATGTCTGAACGACTGGTAGAAATGATTAACCGTGCTGATGCTTTTATTGCTTTGCCAGGTGGCTTGGGCACATTGGAGGAAATTTTATTGTACTATCTTGGGCGAACCTGAACATACACCAGAAACCGCTTGGACTGCTTAACGTTGATGGATTTTATGATTTTCTTTGTGTGTTTCTTGATGATGCTCGGAGAAATGGGTTCGTGTCAAAACCTTTGAAAGAACTCCTCTTCACTGCCAGAACTGCTCCGGATCTAATAGACCAACTCATAGCCTATGAACCACAAGTTGACCCTATCCTTTCAAAGATAAATTGGTTCGAGGACGATCGTGGTAAGAGGCGTCGGTTAATCTGGATCTTAACCTTTAATTCCTGTAGAATTTCAGCTAACCAGGTAAATCTTCTAAACTCTTTTCTACTGTTTAAGACATTGGGGACAATGTCTCATTTAGGTTTGGGGGAGGGAATTAGTTGATCATTAGTACCTTGTTTTTAGTTTGTGTGTTGTTGTTTTATTTTTTTTTAGTCCAAAATTTTTCGAAAAATACAAAAAAAATTGAAATTTTTTAAAAAATTACAAAAATATTTGTGTTTTTATTTTGACTAAAAAAGTGAAATTGGTAAGAGATAGCTGAGTAAGGAGTTTCCACTCCTGAGACGTATCTCAACCTATTTCGAAACAAGTTAATTTTTGTTTATTTCATTTTGAATTATTTAATTTGTGAATTCTCCTTAAAACGGACTAAAATGGATCTTCATATGCTCAGTTGACAGTATTATCAACATATATAGTAACATACGGACATGAGCTAAAATTGAAAAGTTTGTAATATTCAGTGCTCTAGTTTAATTGGAGGAAACATCTCAAAAAGCAGTGAGTAAAAAAAAAAAAAAAAAAAAAAAAAAAAACGTCTGAGATCCGAGTTATTAAGTCTGTAAGGGTGTTTTAACACCTAGTGCCCTAAAGCCAACTGGTTTGGAAGTCACTGGCCCAAAGCTCGTTACATGGATCAAAGATGCTGCAAAAATATATATATCTGAAGTCTGAGTAATTAAGTCCGTAGGGGTGTCTTAACACCTGGTGCCCTAAAGCCAACTGGTTTGGGAGCCACCGACCCAACACTCGCTACATAGATGGAAGATATTGTATATAAATAAAAATAGTGAAAAAAAATCAAAGAAAAAATCAGAAAAATGAGAAAAATTATTCCATTGCTACAAAAAGGTGTGAAATCTGATAGAACTTTAGGACAAAAATATTACTCTCTTATCAACTGCACTTATGACTGTTGTGGGCAAAAATGAGTTGTTAATATTTTGTTGGCTGTGTATATGAAGAATGGTAAAAATAATCGGAGAATTTACTTATTCGGTAATTTAGAATGAAACAAAACACTATTGACTTGGAGTAGAAGTTTCACCTGATTAGTCACTAACATCTTTATTCTCTTTTCGCTTGTCTTTTTGCTTTTGTGTGCATTAGTTTTATTATCTTTTTACTTCTGTAAAACGTTTGTGGGTATCGTTGCTGTAAACCCTCACGAGACTACAACTCGTCCACTAGGGACACCTAGGGGTTTAAAGGCTTGTTGCATATGCTAAATGCAACCGTGATCCCTACGAAAGTGGCTTAGTTTAATTTTAATTTTATTTTGTTGTTTTGCTCGAGGACTAGCAAAATGTTAGGTTTGGGGGTGTGATGAGCGGAAAATATATCAATATTTACCGCCCCTTTTACTTAATATTTTGTTTAGTTTCTCGGGTTTGATGAACGTTTTGATATGTTTTATTTTATTTTGCAGATAAAATAATATCGGGACTCAATGAAATCATTTAGGATGAAATGTGGATCAAATAAGGGCAATTATTGGACTTGATATATTAATTTTGGAGATTGGAAACTTGAAAGGGCGTTTTGACGAAGTGCAGTTTTGGAAATTCCAGTTTTGTGCATCTGTCGTATTTTGGGCATAACGTTTTACTCAGATATCGGATTGAGCTGATTCAAGTTCCAGATTAAAGAAGACTCAAGATCTACAACTTTGAAAGAGAGAAATATTTTCGAATTCTGATGATTTCATGACCGACCGAAATTGATGAACCATCCAGAAGTGTGTGGAGTGTAATTATTAAAAGTCATTATCAATCATTTTCAAAGCAAAATATTAATTAATTAATAATTAATAAAAATTATCAAATCAACACCAAACAAGATAAGCAATTAGTGGAGCAATTATGGATTTGGTGGAGTAATTAGTGGAGAAATTAATAATGGATTTGGTGGAGAATTTGATGGATGATTTGATGGTGGCAAAATTTTGCCTATAAATACCAAGCCATTTCATTTGTAAAATTCATACTTTCTTCTTTGAAATTCTTAATGAATAAATAAGAAGATTGTATCTAGTTTGTTTATTTTTAGTTTTCAGTAATTAATTTTCAGTTTCGCACTTTCTTTTCTTTACTTTTCAGTTTTTACTTTCCGCAATTTACTTTTACGCACATTACTTTTCTTTCTTTAATTTTTCAGTTTTTACTTTTCAGTAATGAGGAGGTAATTTCCCAAGCTAGGTGAAAGGTAATTCTTTTACTGTTACTATTTAGATTAATCTCCCTTAAAAATAATATATTCACTATTTAAAATACTGATTAAAAAGGATACCGCTATATTGGTCGGTTGGCAATTCAATTTAATCTGGTTAAACCTGACTAATCAAGGATACCGCCAGATTGGTCGGTTGGTAAATTTTATTTTGGTACCGCCTTTATGGCTGGATTATGGACAAATATTACCGCTATATGGCTGGTTGGACTTAATTTGACTTAATCAGGATACCGCCAGATTGGTCGGTGGTAAAATAATATCACAAGTTTATATATTATTTTATGGGAGATATCTAAATTAGTAGTAGTAAAAGTAATTCCTTTTACCTTAGCATTTTATTTTATTGTAATTTTCTTTTCAGTATTTACTTTACCGCATTTTTACTTTATGTCTTTTATTTTCAAGTTTTTACTAGCCCTAGTATGTGTGTAACTAAATTAGTTATCTGGGGTTGTGATGAAATCCAATATCACCGTTTTATAAGGTTAGATTATAGCTTGGGTAATATAAAGATTTATTTATTGAGTCTTAAACTTAATGCTTTTTCATTAACTGGCCATTAATAAAATTGATCTGGTAAATCTAAAATGAACTAGACATAGGGATTTTAGGTTTCAGCCTTAGACTCAATAACCCACGATCTTCCTTGAGGATAGATAACCCTTTAATAGATTTCCTTACAGGATAGGAATATACCTGTCGGGCGGGGGTAGCCATAATTGGGACTTAAACTTAATGAATCCAGATAATTTGGTTGACATAGACATATGGTTCAATTGGGTTAAACTGGGTATTTGTGTCTGACCATCGACAGAGGCTTACACATAATTTAGTGTTCCAGGTTAATAAATCAATATATTACCCAACTTTAAGATAACCACTTCATCTTTAAAATGATATTGGAAGAAATCACAACCCTAGATAGTTTTTAATATTGAATTTTCTTAAAACTATTTTCGACAATTTTATTTACTTGCTTTTTTAAATTAGAATCGTCACCATTTCAAATCAATCAAACAACCTGTTAGATACTAGTAATCATTTGACCTCATAAAATTAATAGCTTAGGTATTAAGTCCTCGTGGGATCGATACATTTTATACTACTTGAACGATACGTGCGCTTGCGTTATACTTGTGTGTTTACGCCGGTCAGTAATTATCTAGGTCCAAGATCAAACAGACATGAAAACATGTATGAATACATCAATGGATGGTAGCGGATACTCACATCGATAGGTTGAGTCGATTTGAAGACGATTGAAGGCCAAAAAGCACTGCCTTGCTCACGCCACTGTGCAGAAGATTTGCCACTGGTTTGAGCTAATTCGGGTCTCATTTCGAAAGCTCCAAACTCCGTCGGATGAGTCCCGCTCAGGGTGAACCTCCCACACCTTCGCAATAATAGTCGCAAGTGTGCTAGCACTTGATTTTTCACCATGAAAACCACTCATTCCTTCCCTAAAGCTCACGCCTGAAATGGTATGAAAACAGTGAGTTTTCTTTCATTTTGGCGTGAAGAAGAAGAGAGAATGGTGAGAGAGAGAGATGAAAATTGTGTGAAGACTGGTGTAACATTTACTTAAAAATGCCTTATATATTTCCTAGAAACAAAAAAAAATATATAAAAAACAATTACCAAATATTTATCAAATAAAGTAAATGGCAAAAGTCTTTACAGTCACTATTTCACCTACTTACATCACTATTCAAATGTCACTTTAATAAAGTGATTTGATGTGTGTCTTTCACTCAATCCATCAATCAAATCAATCAATCAATCAATCACTCAAAGTGACTTTAGATTTGACGCTTGATGTGACGATTGATTTGACGCTTGATGTGACTTGCGTCGCCGCACTCGAATTCGAAATACGAATGCGCTCGCAATCACACTCGGGCTCGGGTTCGCTAATTCTCAATTAGCGAACTTTCCGTCGCGTCGTAATTAAATGATTACGCCTAGCGAATTCACTATTCACGTCGCTAACGAATTAATTCTAAATTAATTCGTTCGCCCGAATTAAAATCTAACTTTAATTCCGCGTCGAAATCTAATTTCATTTAATATATCGAATATATTAGTTTGCCGATTAATTCCAAATTAATCGTCATCTCTCTCTAGACGATATTTTATCCTAGATAAAATATCTCCGCAATTAATCCTAGATTAATTTTCTCTTTCTTCTATATAATCCCAGATTATTAATGAGTGCGAGTTATGCGTCATCGGTGCATTATCGGGAAGTGACCCATGAGATCTCCGAATACGTTGGCAGTAGATACGGTCGTCGGTGTATCCGAATCACGTACGTACCAAGTACTACGTTCTACCGATTTACGAGACAAGGTCGGCTCCTAGCAAAGCTTGATGTCTACCAAATTCTCCGGTCATATTCATTTAAGAATATTAAGATCTGTATCAAGCGTAGTATACCATTGTATTGTGCATCGGCCCAGTATCGGATAGTCACGTGCTAGGGCTAGGGCTGGATAAGTGTCTACCCCGTCCGAAGCACATATCGGATGTCTGGTAACATAGTCTCTATAATCGGATATTCATGACCTGGTCACAATATCCCGATTGGATGCGCATCACTCAAGAGCACTAGTACCGTATCCTGCGTGACATCATCTCCACTATGACTGAAGTGATACTTCCGTCTCGACATCACACCCATACACTACGACTCTCTGATAAACCAGAAGTGGTGTACGCAGAACCAGTTAAAGCCCTGTACCACCAAGACCAAAGTCTATCGATTATCGTAAGTATTAGCGATGTAAGTCTCAGGTTAAGACTATACACACCTACCTTGATTTCGGCCTCCCATAGACACATAGTCATAATACCAATGGGATTCCGAAGGGTCTATCCAGAGCGAATCTGTTTCCCGTACCATCGGTGAAACACGACCTCCTATCGCACTTGCATAAGTATCCAATACTTATATATATGAGAACTATGCCGTTGTGCCCTCACAACGCACACAAGTGCAATACTAGCCTATTCCGCATTATCGATGTCTAGTCTCGATAATACTCCGGCTATGGATATTTAATGATTAATCCTTCGGGGACTGATACTGTCTCATATCATTCTCAGTCCAGGAACTAATCACAGGGACCTCTCTTCATTTATATATCTATGGTGATCTAATCACAAATGATGAGAGTGCAATTTCCTTGTCACATAGTTAATTTGCTACAACAACACAATGATCTGTGCAAATAGTGACGCTATGGGTCATTTTGTCCAACAATCTCCCACTTGGCACATAGCGAGTCACTCAAGTGTCCTACACCCGAACTATGTACGGTTTGCTCAAATTGCTGAGGAAAGGTTTTCGTTAGCGGATTTGTTTGATTATCGTCTGACGCGATTTACACGATCATCACATCACCACGATGTATGATCCGAACGAATCAGATGATATAGAAGTATATATATGGATCGTCGATGAGACCTTTAATTCCTTAGCCTGTGTTGACGCCTAGCTCAGCTGCTAAAAGAACTATATCTAATCTAATTAGATTTATTTTCGATCCAAATGGCTTCTATTGCTGCCTCAGCTGCAGCAATAATCCGCATTTGTTGTTTATTCGGCAACAGTTATCTTGCTCGGAATATTTCCAGCTCACTGTCCCAGTGTTCAAACTTTATAGTATCTCAGTATTTAATTGTTTGGAAACTTGCAGCGATGATCCCAGTCACTTCAAGTTGTCCTTCTCCATAGTTTAAGACAACATCTTTAGTTCTCTCAGATACTAACAGATGTTCTTAATGTTCAATCCAGTGACTATCACTTGGATTGACCTGATCGTGACTCCATATGCTCGAAGCGTATGAGACACCATATCAAGTACATTTTAAATGTACAATTTCCCAGAGAGTGTTAACAACTCCAAATCTATCCCAGTAGATCTTTATTCCTTGAATAAAGGTTGTTACTCCCCAGAATTCTACGGAGAATTTCTATTGAAAGAATATCTATGAAAGCCAAGCTTTCACCAATTGTTTTATGGGATTTTCATTGTCAGTGCCCTCCCACTAACCTCCATATATATATATACATAAGAATTATTTCGTTTTGAGTCAAATCATAAATCATTATGATTATTTCAAAACGTCAGTTCCAAGAACCTTATGCTTGCTTCAATCCAAACATGGATCGAATAACCCGCAAACCTCGTTTGTTGGTTATACAAAATCGTCAGGATGTTGTAAACATCCTCCAAAAGGTTTCCTTTTCAGGAAAGCGATTTTGATCTGCAACTGACACATTTCATAAATGAAATATGCAGTTATCAACAAGCATCTTCAAAATGGATTTACCATGGCAACAGGTAAAAGGTTGAACCGTTATTAACACAATGTTGATAACGATACCTTTCCGTCAAAAGCCCGGCTTTGTACGTTGATATGTTGCCTTCCATGCATGTCTTCCTTGAAGACGTTAATATACCAATAGGCACAATGCCTTGTGGTACAACAACTAGTATCCAAAATAGTTGTTATACATGGAATCCATTTCGGACTCATGGCACTTTGCCATAATAGGGAGTCGATACCTCGTATCACTTCCTCAAAACGTAGTCGGATGGTACACCTCCATAAGATTGACATCTTTATGGGGTGAGATCAGAAACCCATACCCTAGGTTGTTTTCTGACTCTACCCGATCTACTAGTTTCTTGTGTATTTGAAGATTAATGGTATAGATTCATCATAGATGAACTATTTGTGTTCCATTAAGGACTTCGTGCCTAGAACAGTATTACTCCGATTTTCATCGAGTATCACTATCCTCCCACTGACCACTGCATATCGGTATTCCTCTCAGGAAAAACCGCATGGTGAGCAACAATCACATTGTTCTCATGTGAGATTTACAAGTACTATACTTAAGGTTTCCCTTAGGATAACCTATATAGGCACTGTTCCAATTTGGGTCTTTCAGTTTGGTATCATCCAAACGTTATGCCTGGCATACCCAAATTACTAGAAATGAGAAACCCCGTTTCTTTCCTGTTCATATCCTATATGACATCTGTCAAACAGATTTATATGGAACCTTATTCTAAATAAGTTTTTCACTGTTAATACATATCCTATAGAAGGAAACAGTAGCTCAGAGCGACTCGTGATAAACCATATCATGTCCAACAAAATTTGGTTCTTGGAGGAGTCCTCATCTGAAAGAATACCGTACTCTTTCATGTACGTATGAAACTTTCTGCTTAAGTATTTTCCATTACGGTCTTACCGTGGCGGAATAATACTATAGCCGATCTGTTTATTTACTTCGTGTCGAAACTTCAAAAGTTTTCGATCTGTGTTCTTCAAAAGAAACACATAACCATAACGTGATGCCACATCCGTTAAGGTCACGAAATATTCATGTTCACATCTAGCCTAGCTAGATATGGGCCCACTTACTTCACCATGAATATGGCTAACAGATCGGTGGCCCCTTATACTATTACCAAGTAAATAGTATTTTAGATACTTTACCTAATAAACTAGATTCGCAGACCTTATTTGAATAGTCAAATCAGTCCTAGTACCCACTCTTCAAAAGTGTGGATATACGAGTCTCGTTAAATTGTGTCCTAGACAACAATGCCACAAATAAGTCTCCATTGATCAAATCAATTTGAGCTATTTATTTGTCATTTTATATGTTTGAGATTTTATTTATATTCAAAATATAAATTCTGTTATTTACATTTAATGTATTTATCTCAGTATCATCTTTATATAAAAAACTTAGTGTTCTATAATATAAAGGTTTTTATCCGTAACGGATTAAACACTGATATAGAGATAATGTCTCTAGTCAAACTAGTTACATCATAACAGTTCCTAATTTAAGTACATACCCGAAGGGTAGTTCCTAAACTTAGGTATCTACGGTCGAAACAGCGACTTTCGTCCCGTTTCCGGTTCGCAGAGAAATCTCGGCTTGAAGTCAGTATCCAGCTCATAGCGGATTCTGAAAATCAATACATATATATTATGTACCACACTAAGTATTTAAAATCCAATTTCAATACTAGTAGTGAACATAACTTTGACAAATATTTTTAAAGTTAGAGCCTCACCATTTCTTTAATTCCTTCGTGTCTTCCATATCCAAATGGTAGTCACTTTGGGATATGTCAATTATCTTTTCAATATTTCACAAACCTTTGGCCAAGCCTCGGGTTTCGGAATATCGAAACGATGTGCACCTTGTGCAACTCGCCCAATTGCAAACTTTGACTTTTCACCTCTAGAATAGTCAAATCAATTCTCTAAGAACTATTAATTGCAATTTAATACTTTTAAATCTAAAGATAGATTTATGATAAGTATATTAATTAAGCACTAAAGTCATCATCACATAAATCTTCCAAAGATTTTATGCTCTACTTATTTGCTTAATTATGGGCCTAGATATAACAAGTTATTTTATCCAATAAAGTAACCTATTATTAATTCCCAATAAAATTAAATCATTTAAAACATTTAATCCAAGGATTATATATTTTAAATATTCAACTTTTCAATTCTTTCTTGATTTCAATAGTCCAACTATTTAATCAATTAATAAGGTACTATTTATTATAATGATTACAATAATCCAATTATTTAATCAACTATAATTTTAATTCAATTATATTGATTACTATAATCCAATTATAAAATCAACTATATATTCAATGAGTTTGTATATAGTCCAACTATATATATATTTTTAAAACACATAAAATATTAGTCCAACTAATACTTTTGATTAATATGACGAGTAAAATATAGATGAGCGCGTTTAGCGAGTATTCGAACGAATGTTGCAAATTCAATATTTGCCTCCCACTTTTTTTCGTCGAGCCTCTAACCCTCTGTCGAGTACTCGGGAAACCGTGTTTCCTAGTGGGCTAGGATCCCGTTAAATATCACACAATCTTGACTTTGGCCAAAAAATTGTATGATAATTAACTAGGTAGATCTCGAAGATCAATTGGATCTCATCCAACTCCTAGATCCAGTAGGTGGACATCCAAGTCCCAAACATATATCTTATATATGCCTATACATCGAATGTATACCCTAACCTTTTTCCTCTGAATCAACTAGGCATTGGCTTTGGCACAACAAACCTAGTGATCCCAGTCAAGCGCGGACCCATTGACATGGAAGCTTCATAATCAATGTCAATGGACAAGAAGTGGTCTTGACTTTGGCCAACAAACCACAACTTGGACACGACACCGATATGGAACAAAGCCTCGTGATTAAAACACATCTTCGACGGACAAGGGCTTGACTTTGGCCAACAACCCCTGCCAATCTCGGATCTTGAGTAAGAATCACTCAATGGAAGGAAAATAAACGCTTGATATTTAACGAGGGTTTTCGCGTGCAAATTGGCTACCAATTTAATTATCTTTGTTAAGGTCTCATCATCATACACCCTTAAACATGCATTCTAAACACATAATAAAGCGAGTATGAAATAAATAATAATGATATGCGGATGGATACTTTACACATTGATCCTATATCAAATCTCTCCCTTTCTCACTCAAGCTAGCACTTGTATTACTTCTACCCGTTACACTACACTTCTAAAGAAACCTCATTTACATGGAGGGGAATAGGTGAGAAGAGAATACAAGAGAATGAAGGTGATAAGGCTGGACACGCAGGTCCAATTTAATAAATCGAATTTATCACAACAATTTCTAAAATTGCCCACCCATCTAATATCCATCTGATATACATTATTCATTCAACACAACCACGTATTCACACACATAAGCATGCTATCAATCAATCTAATCAAATTAATTAATCTGATAATTAAGTGATCATCCAATGTTCAAACAACGATTTGATTTTGTTCGAGTCAAACTCGTTTTTGCGAATAAGTACTTAAAGTACGAATTCATGAATTAAATTAAACTACATCATTTAATCTAATTTAACATGTATTTAATACTAATTCACTATTCAATTCCAAATTAAACATTACACTTTATTAATAAACCTTTTACGATTTAAATTCCAAATTTAATCGTAACGCGTCTCAAAGACCGATTAACGTCCAACGTCAATTCAATTAAAGTCCAATGGGCTTTTAATTGATTTCTTAAGGCGTGGACTTTTGGTCAACTCGGGTCAAACCGATAACCAAAGTCCAATCCGGGATTTACCCCATAAGCCCATAAATCAATCTTGGCCCATTAGGCCCAATTAAACTTTAAAGGTTCATTAAGTCGCATTTGGGCTTTATGGTTAAGGTTTTGGGCCCAATTGGATCCAATCCATTTGGCCTAAACCCAACTTTGTACAACAAAGCCCAATAAGCCCAATAATAACTTTAATAGCCCAAATCCAATTTTAAGGCCTCAAATAATTAAATTACATAAATCCAATTTAGCAATTTAATTACCTAAAGTGTATAATATGATTAATCACATAAATCAACATTTCCAAAACATCAAATTAGTCCAATTAATCATACTCAATTAATTATCATATGTCCAACACACAAATTGAAAAATCAAACCCATTTACATGCTTCTTTAGTCTCGGCCAAGGAAGGATTTTGTGTCCGATTTGGTTTCAATCCAATCGAACCCACAATCGACATCAAATCACCATCCAATTTGATTTCATACACATCCAATGTCACAAAATCAAAATTACCAAGACATTAGGGCAATCAAACCATTCGGCCAACATAGAATTTTTGGGGTTTTTGTCCAATTCGAAATCCAATCCAATTCGATTCAAAATAACATCAACCTAAATGATTCTAACTCATCAAATGAATTAAAAATCAAAAATTCCAAGAACCCAAAAACACTTTCACATTCGGCCAAGGTCATCAATTTGGGGAAAATAATTCCAAATCATTTTTCAACAAATTGGTCCAACCAAAATGAAATTAAACATGTTATAAGCATACTCAAACAATCAATTTATTCAAATCATGCTCAACAAACATTCACCCAAATTTTAAGCCCTACAATTTCATGCTTGAACCTATAGCTCTTGATGCCATTATTGGTAATTATCTAGGTCCCAAGATCAAACAAGACATGAAAACAATGCATCAACGGAGGTAGCGGAATACTCACATCAATCGGTTGAGTCGATTTGAAGACGATTGAAGGCCAAAAAGCCACTGCCTTGCTCACGCCACTGTGCAGATTTGCTCACTGGTTTGAGCTAATTCAGGTCTCATTTCGAAGCTCCAAACTCCGTCGGATGAGTCCCGCCTCATGGGTGAACCTCCCTAACACCTTCGCAATAGTCGCAAGTGTGCTAGCACTTGATTTTTCACCATGAAAACCACTCATTCCTTCCCTAAAGCTCACGCCTGAACTGGTATGAAAACAGTGAGTTTTCTTTCATTTTGGCGTGAAGAAGAAGAGAGAATGGTGAGAGAGAGATGAAAATTGTGTGAAGACTTGTGTAGCATTTACCTAAAAATGCCTTATATATTTTCCTAGAAAATATATTAAAAAACAATTACCAAAATATTTATCAAATAAAGTAAATGGCAAAAGTCTTTACAAGTCACTATTTCACCTACTTACATCACTATTCAAATGTCACTTTAATAAAGTGATTTGATGTGTGTCTTTCACTCAATCCATCAATCAAATCAATCAATCAATCAATCACTCAAAGTGACTTTTGATTTGACGCTTGATGTGACGATTGATTTGACGCTTGATGTGACTTGCGTCGCCGCACTCGAATTCGAAATACGAATGCGCTCGTAATCACACTCGGGCTCGGGTTCGCTAATTCTCAATTAGCGAACTTTCCGTCGCGTCGTAATTAAATGATTACGCCTAGCGAATTCACTATTCACGTCGCTAACGAATTAATTCTAAATTAATTCGTTCGCCCGAATTAAAATCTAATTTTAATTCCGCGTCGAAATCTAATTTCATTTAATATATCGAATATATTAATTTGCCGATTAATTCCAAATTAATCGTCATCTCTTTCTAGACGATATTTTATCCTAGATAAAATATCTCCACAATTAATCCTAGATTAATTTTCTCTTTCTTCTATATAATCCCAGATTATTAATGAGTGCGAGTTATGCGTCATCGGTACATTATCGGGAAGTGACCCATGAGATCTCCGGATACGTTGGCAGTAGATACGGTCGTCGGTGTATCCGAATCACGTACGTACCAAGTACTACATTCTACCGATTTACGAGACAAGGTCGGCTCCTAGCAAAGCACGATGTCTACCAAATTCTCCGGTCATATTCATTTAAGAATATTAAGATCTGTATCAAGCGTAGTATACCATTGTATTGTGCATATCGGCCCAGTATCGGATAGTCACGTGCTAGGGCTGGGGCTGGATAAGTGTTTACCCCGTCCGAAGCACATATCGGATGTCTGGTAACATAGTCTCTATAATCGGATATTCATGACCTGGTCACAATATCCCGATTGGATGCGCATCACTCAAGAGCACTAGTACCGTATCATGCGTGACATCATCTCCACTATGACTGAAGTGATACTTCCGTCTCGACATCACACCCAATACACTACGACTCTCTGATAAACCCAGAAGTGGTGTACGCAGAACCGGTTAAAGCCCTGTACCACCAAGACCAAAGTCTATCTATTATCGTAAGTATTAGCGATGTAAGTCTCAGGTTAAGACTATACACACCTACCTTGATTTCGGCCTCCCATAGACACATAGTCATAATACCAATGGGATTCCGAAGGGTCTATCCAGAGCGAAGCTGTTTCCCGTACCATCGGTGAAACACGACCTCATATCGCACTTGCATAAGTATCCAATACTTATATATATGAGAACTATGCCGTTGTGCCCTCACAACGCACACAAGTGCAATACTAGCCTATTCCGCATTATCGATGTCTAGTCTCGATAATACTCCAGCTAGGGATATTTAATGATTAATCCTTCGGGGACTGATACTGTCTCATATCATTCTCAGTCCAGGAACTAATCACAGGGACCCCTCTTCATTTATATATCTATGGTGAACTAATCACAAATGATGAGAGTGCAATTTCCTTGTCACATAGTTAATTTGCTACAACAACACAATGATCTGTGCAAATAGTGACGCTATGGGTCATTTTGTCCAACAGAATATGTGTTCCCTTTTGTGGTATAAAGGATGGAAACCTAGACGTAAATTCCGTAGCCGAATCTGAATGGACGGTAGTGCGGTTTGCACTCGGGATACAACGCCACATACCACTTAAGAGACACGTATTTCATCTCATCCAAACTTGTGTTTGAGCATGTTGTAGTTCGTAGGTTATTTATTGGTTATTAAAGCATGATTAGGTTGTTAGCATGTTATTTATCTTAAGCATGATTTAGTCGACATAAAGTTATTTCTTTATGCATGATTATGTTGTTTTCACATTAAGGATTTAATTTATATTTATGCTTAGATTCTTATTTATTTTCTGCATTAGATAATTGAGCATGCTTGTGTGCTGATTGTATGTTATTGCGTGTTTGCCGCTATGGCAACTTACTTTGAAGTATGCGAACTTAGATATAGGTTCTCATTGTTATTATTATACATGCGGACTTAGGCGTAGATTACCCTTGAGCATGAATGTTGAGTAGATTCGGTTAGTTTATTGCACAAATCATATCATCACAAGTGACATAAGTAAGGGACCATTCCGAACCCAACGGTTTGAGGTCTTCCCTTGCGAGGGGTGAGTGCGGCCTTAATCTTTGTCCCAGTTCACACTGGGTGGCGACTCCATGTTATTTCTCATGTTTAGTTCCTCCGCGGACTATTCCGTACTCCCAACTAGGCCGCGAGCCTAGAACAGCGTCGTCAAGTTCTGTGTCCTACACCCGGCTCTATTTATGATATATTCATGAAGGGCTATATCCATATGTAATGACTATATCGATGGACACCGAAGATGTTCAGTTTTATTTTATCCATCTACGGTAACGGGAGTTCAACTTCGAGTTTTTAGTGGAATAACACGGAGTTAATAATTCATATTATTTGATTAAAGAGTTTAAATAATATTTCGGAATTATTGGAGCTCGGAACCGTAGGTCCATTTGGTCCTCGTGCTAGCTCGATTAACTGTAGCAAACCTAATATAATTAGATTGTCTAATAATATGCTCACATTATATTTATATATTATTAATGAGATTAATAATTTTATTGTTACAAATGAAAACTATGTTAAAATTAGTTTAACTTAATTTTTTCTAGAATTCTTTGATTATGAGATAATCAAGTTAGTAATAATTATGAGATAATTACTACAACATAATTGAAGGTAATTTAATCATTATTGATATAGTGATTTTTATTTACCTTGGAGACAAAGCCATATGGCTTGCCATGCTCTCCAATTTATTATGTCTATTAGGTGGCTTGTATATACCTAATATATTTTTCATTAGCTAATGCATTTTATGCTTTGGTATGGCCTCCACATTTATGTGTTTGCCATTGAAAGAAAGCATTAGATGCTTAATGACAAAGTCTTTGTCTTTAACTTATCATTTCTTATGCTTTGGTATGGCATTCACATTTTTGTGTTGGCCATTGCAAGAAAGCATTAGATGCTTAATGACAAGGTTAGTTGGCTTGTGTAAGAGAATATAATCTCTACCATTTATATCACTTCCTAAGGTTAACATTTTGCATTCATTCACACAAGTGTTGTGAGAAAGAATTTGAGAAAAAATAGAGAGATTTTAAACATTTATAAGTGTTGTGAACATATTTTAAATTCTAAAAAGCCAAACACCATTGTGACATCTTAATTCTCTAAATTTTTTAGAGGTTTGATCTTTGTGAGTGAAGCCCATACTTCGGTTTGTTGGTTTCGAGTCATAGTTCGGACAATCGAGTGGTTGATCCAAACGTTGGACACCAAAGGATTGATTTTGGCTACTACAACAAAGGGAGAAGGCAAAGAAAATTTTAAAGATCCATACCAGAGCCGGTGTCACCACAAGCAACTTCTGTCGCGCTAAAGAAAGTCGTTTCCTACAATTGGCATCAAGAGCTTAAGGTTGAAAAGTGTTCTTAACCCTTCTCCTTTAAAGTTTCAAATTTTAATAATTTATATGCGATATAGATTATTAGAATGCATGTTGTGATGAGTAGGCACAATTAGATTCATGAGATGAATGATTTTTAATGCTCATGTGATGAATATTTACTTTGATTCATGTGATGAATGTATTACGTTGATCGTTAATTTTTCCGGCTCGTATTTTTAGTATTGGGAATGTAAGACCATAAGGTCATATTCTTTTAAGTGTTGTAAGTTCATTTCCTTTGTAATAAGTTCATTTTGTAAGTAATTGGAGGAACCGATGCCGCGAAGGACTCATTACGAACCTATTCCATGAAGAACTCAACAACATACCATGGAGCAAGATTTGAAGACCAATGGATGCCTTGGATGTACTAATTAGATTAGTATAAAAAAAATAGGAGCTTAGTTAACGCAATTTATGGATGTATGTAAAACTACGTTCCGTCACGAGTCCGTCGAAAAAACGGGGACCAAAACAGAGTTCGGAAGCTCCGAAATGGTGTAAATGAAGTTCTAATGTTCAGACAGGCGTTTGAACACAACACGAACGAAACTCCACTGCTTAAAAATGTTTGAACGCCCGTCAAACGCCACACAAACATTTTTAGCCCAGACTTGAGAATATATATATGTTTTAAATTGTTTATTAACATATCATATATCCTAGGGTGCCTACTCTTGCATTTTCACACTCACAAAGGAATGATTAAGTTGTTAATCAAAGCTTCCTTGATCAAAATAACGGTAGTTGATTAATATAGGAATAAAAGTTATTTCAGATATATTGATCAATTGAGAATGTCTCAGTCTATCATGCGAATACTTGACCTACCTTACGGTGGCACTTATTTGTGGGATGATAGATAACCTTGGCATAGTAATTCTTTTAGGTTTCTAATTCATTATAAATTGATCATGCATCATGTTTAATTTTATGCCTAAATGTTTGACAATTTTAATATGCGATGAATGAATGTTGAATGCGTGTTTATTATTTTTCAACCATGGCATTTGCAATAATCTCAATTCTCAAACAACAAGAAAAATTAACCGAAGATAATTATGTTAAATGGAAAAGTGACATGAATGCTATCTTAGTCTGCGAAGACCTTATATTTGTCCTAATGGAGGAATGTGCTTCTGAACTAGCACCAAATGCTGGCAGAGGTGCACGTAATGCCTATAATAATTGGATTAAAGCTGATGAGAAAGCCCATAACTATTTGATATCATCCATGTCTGAGGTTCTTACTGCACAGCATGAGCCTATGGCGATAGCATAAATGATTATGCAGTCATTACAGAACATGTTTGGGCAACCTTCAGACTGGCAACAACATGAGGTAATAGTCTCTGTATTGATCGCTAGAATGAAGGAAGACACATCAGTCTGAGACCATGTGTTAAGGTTGATGTCTCATCTTAATATGGCTGAAACCTATGGTGCACGTATCAATGTGCAAAGCCAGGTGACAATGATCATGGAAACCCTTCCGAAGAGTTTTATGCAGTTTAAAAGCAAATGTTCTATGAATAAGTTGACTTTTACGGTGACTGAACTGCTAAATGAGCTCACCAATTACGAGTATGTTATGAATGGTCCTCGTAGGTCCAATTCCGAGGCAAATGTTGCCGAATCTTCTAAATCTGCAAAGAAGAAGAAGAAAGGAAATTGGAAGGCAAAGGCAAAACCAATGAAAAAGAAGAACAATAAAGGCTATAAAGGAACCAACGCCAAAGGAAAATATTTCCATTATGAACAACACGGGCATTGTAAAAGGAATTGTCCGAAATACCTTGCTGAGCTTAAAGAGAAGAAGAATACAGGTAAATATGATTTACTTGTCATTGAGTCTCATTTGGTGGAGGATGATAAATCCATATGGATTGTTGATTCTGGTGTCACTAACCATGTTTGTTGTTCTTTGCAGTTACTTGACTCATGGATGGACCTTGCTGAAGGTAGCTTCAGAATGAGAGTTGGGACATGGGATGTTGTTTCAAAGAAAGCAGTGGGAATTTCAAATTTGAATTTTAATAAGAGTTATTTATGTTTGAATGATGTGCTATATATTCATGGTTTTCGCAGGAATTTGATTTCTGTAACAAAACTTATGGAATGTGGTTTTTCTATTTCATTTAATAATAAGTCATTTATTATTAGTAGAAATGGATTAAATATATGCACAGGAAATTGCGAAAATAATCTATATGTATTAAGGACATTAATGCATGAATCACTGCTTAATATTGAAATGTTTAAGATTGAAAAATCTAAAACAAAATGGCAAAAGATTTCTCATGATGATACCTATTTATGGCACCTTAGACTTGGTCACATTAACCTTGACCGGATAGATAGACTAATTACGAACGAAATTTTAAATCAGTTAAGACTCGGTACTTTACCTGTCTGCGAATCCTGTCTAGACGGAAAAATGACTAAGAGATATTTTACTGGAAAAAGGGATAAGAGCCAAAGAAATACTTGAGCTAATACATTCGGACGTTTGTGGACCCATAAATGTATAAGCCCGAGGTGGTTATGAATACTTCGTCACTTTCATTGACGATTATTTTAGATATGGGTATATTTACCTAATATAGCATAAGTCAGATACATTTGAAAAGTTCAAAGAGTATCATGCTGAGGTTGAGAACCAGTTAGGTAAAAGCATCAAATTCAGATCGTGGAGGATAATACATTGATAGAGATTTCGAGGAATTCTTAGTTGAGCATGGAATTGTTTCAAAGCTCACAGCACCTGGAACACCACAACAAAATGATTTTGCAGAAAGGAGAAATCGGACCCTCCTGTTGGGTTTTCTAGGTCAAACCAAGATCAAATTAAGCATATAAACGTGTGAATACAACAAAGTTAAAGTAGCGGAAATACTCACTTTGATCGGATTTTGCGATGCGAAGAACATAAAATTTCTTCATGGATGATTCGGCCAAGCCTTCTTTTGTGCTCCTTGTGTTGATCTTCAAGCTCCAAGCTTTAAGTGTTGATTCCATGCTCGTATATGGTTTCCCTATCACCTTTGAATGACTCATTGGATGTGCTAGCACCATGAAAAACTTGCAACAAATCTTCCATTAGCGGTTTGGGCGGTTCGGGTCGGCGGTTTGGATTATAAAACTTTTAAGAAAATTTTATGTGTTTTCACATTATAATTGAAGATAAAAAAATACATAATTTTCATTTATTCATGGTATATTGTCATATGATCTTTGAATATATTAGACTATCTATTCCAATAATAATCAAATATAAATATAAAATAAATAAAAATATATGTGTAAGAGACTAAGAGTGATCTAACAAGTGTTGGTTCAAATTATCGGAACCAAGTATACAATAAATTTGTGATAGAGGTAGAAGGAACCATATTTCATTCTCATATAAAGTGATCAAACGTTTGTGATTTATTTTTATTATATTCCCAGCTTTGGATGAATTAAAACCCTTTTTGAATGTTTTAGCAAAAAGGAAAGAATTTGATTCAAAATTCTGCATGAAAATGGGATATCTTTATTTCTTAATAACCTTTGGGAACTATTAATTTATATGTCATAAGTTGAAGTAGCGGAAGCAATCTATATAAAATTATACACATATTAAATCTTTCTCAAAATCCATAATGTGAAATATTTGGTACATTATTTATATATATATTTTTTTAATCTTTGGAGCTGCTACTTCCACTAAAAATCCTCGTCATTTTCCTTAATATTGAATCCAAGCTATTCCTTCAAGAACACATATAGGAATAAGTAACATAACATATCTTTTTTTTTTAATTCCCCTTTCTTTCTCAATAATATAACAAAATCTTTCAACACAAAACACACGTGTTGTGTATGTGTGTGTATATAGATAAAATAAGAAACACATTAAAAAAAAATAGTGGTGTTTGTTTTGTGGTCTTTGGTTTTGAAAACGTTTCAAGTCACGGTTCTTAAGCTGTTAAGGTTAGGTACCATTAATTTTAAGGGAAACATTCCTAGCCATTATAACAAAATCTTTAATATTCTAATTTGCGGTTTGGACGGTTCGGTGAGGGTCAAAACCGCGCACCGACCCAAAATTTTACGGTTCGATTCGGTGCGGTTTGAAATCATTTTTAATATTTTTTCAAACCGAGCGGTTCGGTGCGGTTCGCGGTTTGACCCGAAACCGTGTTCACCCCTAGCTAGAATTGTGTCTACCCCGTACGAAGCACATATCGGATCTCTGGTAACTAGTCTCTATAATTGGATAAACATGACATAGTCATATTATCCTGATAGCTGCAGCATACAAGAGTACCAGTTCCTTATCCTACGTGACCATCATCTCCATATGACTGAAGTGATACTTCCATCTTGACATCACACCCAATACACTACGATTCTCAATATACCTAGAAGAGGCGTACACAGAACCTGTTAAAGCACTGGTCGACCAAAACCAAAGTATATTGATTGTCGCAAGTATTAGCGATGCAAGTCTTAGGTTAAGACTAAATACACCTACCCTGATTCGGATTTCCATAGACACATAGTCATACTACCAATGGAATTCCGAGGGGTCTATCGAGAGCGAAGTTGTTTCCGTACCATCGGTAAACACAACCTCGTATTACACTTGCATAAGTATCCAATACTTAAATTTATGAGAAATATGCTGTTATGCTCCCATAACACGCACAAGTGCAATACAAATCTATTCCGCATTATCGATGTCCAATCTCGATAATACTACGACTAGAGATGTTTAATGATTAAACCTTAATGGATTAATACTGTTTCATATCTTATCAATCTGGAACTAATCATATGGACTTTTATCATTTATATATCCCGGTAATCCAATTACAAATGATAAAAGAGCAATTTCCTTTGTCACATAGTTAATTTGTACAACAACACCATGTTCTGTACAAATAGTGATGCTATGGGTCATAATTGTCCAACAATCTCCCACTTGGCATATAGCCAATCACTCTAGTGTCCTACACTTGAACTATGTACGGGTCGCTCAAACTTCTGCTGAGAAACTGCTTTCGTCAGCAGAATTGCAAAGTTATCATCTGATGCGATTTATTCGATCATCACATCGCCACGATGTATGATCCGAACGAATCAGATGAATAGTTGAAGTGCATACTTGGATCGTTTATGAGACCATTAATTCTTTAGCCTGTGTTGTAGCCTAGCTCTGCTGCTAAAAGAACTACTCTTAATCCAATTAGGATTATAATAGATCCAAATCGCTTCTATTGCTGCCTCAGCTGCAGCAATATTCCGCTTTATTGTTTATTCGGCAACAGTATCTTGCTTGGAAGATTTCCAGCTCACTGTTCCGTTATTCAAACTATATAGTACCGCTATGTAGACTTATAGTCGTTTTTGTCGGTTTGGAAACTTGCAATGGTCAACCCAGTCACTTCATGTTCTCCTCCTCCATAGCTAAGAAAGCATCCTTAGTTGATCTAAGACACTTAAAGATGTTCTTAACATCAATCCAGTGACTATCACTTAGATTGGCCTGATTGTGACTCCATGTGCTCAAAGTATATGAGACACCAGGTCGCGTACATCTTTTTCAATGTACGAGTTCTCGGAGAGTGTCAACAATTTAGATCTATCACAGTAGATCCTTATTCCTAGAATAAAAGTTGTCTCTCCCAAGAATTCTAAGGAGAATTTTCATGAAAGCCAAGCTTTCACCGATTGTAATATGGGAATGTCATTTCCAAGAAATGATATATCATCATTATATAGGACAACCAATGTCAGTGCGCTCCCACTAACCTTCTTATATACACAAGAATCATTTTCGTTTTGAATTAAATCATATACTATTATGATTACATGAAAACGTTGGTTCCAAGAACGCAATGCTTGCTTCAATCCATAAATGGATCGATTTATCTTGCAAACCTTGTTTGCTTGTTTTGGTACGACAAAACCGTCAGGATGTTGTAAACATCCTCAAAAAGGTTTCCGTTTAAGGAAAGTTATTTTGACGTTCAGCTGTCATATTTCATAAATGAAACATGCAGCATTAGCAAGCATTATCCAAATGGATTTAACCATGGCAACGAGTAAAAGGTTTCGTCGTAATCGTCACAATGTTGATAACGATACCTTTTCGCTACAAGCCTAGCTTTGTACGTTTGTATGTTGCCATACATGTATGTCTTCCTTGAAGACTTATATAATACCAATAGACACAATGCCTTCCGGTACAACAACCAGTGTCCAAACTTGGTTGGTATACATGGAATCAATTTCAGACTTCATGGAACTTTGCCATAATAGGGAGTCGATACCTTGTATCACTTCCTCATACGTAGTCAGTCCGTCTTCCTCAATAAGATTGACATCTTCATGAGGTGAGATCAGAAACCCATACCTTCCTGGTTGTTTTTTGACTCTCTCCGACTTACGCGGTTCTTGTGTATTCGAAGATTGTGGTACAATCTCATCCCTGATGAACTGTTTGTGTTCCGTTAAGGAATTGGTTCCTGGAACAGTATTACTCCGATTTTCATCGAGTTTTACTTTCCTCCCACTTACCACTGCATATAGGTATTCCTCTTAAGAAAACCACATGGCGAGCAACAATTACATTGTTCTCCTGTGAGTTGTATAAGTACCATACTTTGGTTACCCTAGGATAACCTACAATTAGGCACTTATCTGATTTGGGTTATAGTTTGGTATCATCCAAACATATGCCCAACATTCCCAAATCTTCAAGAATGAGAAACCTAGTTTCTTTCTTGTTCATATCTAATATGAAGTCTGTCTAACAGATTTTATGGAACCTTATTCAAAATAAGTATTACACTGTTTAATGCATATCCCTAGAAGGAATATGGTAGCTCGGAGCGACTTATAATTAACCTTATCATGTCCAATAAAATTTGGTTTGTCCGTTTGGACACACTGCTTAATTGAGGTGTTCCGGGAGGAGTCCACTGTGAAAGAATACTTTACTCTTTCAAGTAATTAAGAAACTTATTGCTTAAGTATTTTCATCACGGTCTAACCGTGACGGTTTTAATAGTTTAGCTGATCTGTCTGTCAACTTCGTGTCGAAACTCTTTGAATTTATCAAAAGTTTCCGATTTATGTTTCACAAGAAACACATAACCATAACGCGATGCCACATCCGTAAAGGTTACGAAGCGTTCATATCCACCTCTAGCCTAGCTAGACATGGGCCCACTTACGTCACTATGAACGAGGGCTAACAGATCAGTGGCACTTGTACTTTTACCAAGTAAAAGGTGTTTTAGGCACTTTGCCTAATAAACTAGATTCGTAGACATCATTTGAATAGAATCAAATTTGTCCTAGTACACACTCTTCAAAAGTGTGGATATACGAGTCTTGTTTAATATGTCCCAGACAACAATGCCACAAATAAGTCTCATCTGATTAATTCAGTTTGAGCTATTTGTTTGTCATGTCATATGTATGAGATTCATTTATATTCAAAATATAAATACTGTTATTCATATCTAATGTGTTTATCTTAATATCATCTTTATAAAATAAAACACTTTAGTGTTCTAGAATATAAAGGTATACCCTCAATGGGTTAAACTTAGATTTAGAGATAATATTTCTAGTCAAACTAGTTACATTATAACAGTTTCCTAATTTAAGTACATACCCGAATGGTAGTTCATAAACTTAGGTTTCTACGGTTAAAACAGCGACTCTCGTCCCGTTTTCAACTCGTAGGTAAATCTCAACTGAAGTCAGTCTCCTGCTTATCAGCAGATCCCGCACATCATACATATCTATGTACCACATCTAGTATCAAAATCCAATTTTGAAATTAATAGTGAATATGTTTATGACAAACATACTTGAAGCCGGAGCCTTGCCCCGCCTTCACTTCCTTCATGTCTGCCTTGTCCATACGGCAGTCACGCTTCCAGTGACCCCGTTTGCCATAGTTTTAGGCAGACATCTTGGGATATGTCATTTGTCTTCCTAGAAGACTGTGATGATTTTGCCTTTGCCTCTTATAGAAGCTCTGGCTCTGCCTCCTAGAGCATAGCCTTCAACTCTCCAAGAGTTTACTATTGGTTCATAATGAAGCTGCCCCAGCTTGCGGGTAGAGACTATAAGATCAAATCTTTGGTAGACTCAGCCATGTAGGTAATGCCCAGCTAACCTAGCTGATCGATGTCAGCAATCAACTGCGGCACCTAGTGCTCGACAGATGTACCCTCTGACATACACGAGCTAAAGAGCTTCTTATGCAATTTGTACTTCTATGATCTACGAATAGATCTATGAAGATCTTTAATTTCAACATCATGTTATAAGGATCTAATCCTTTAGTCTGACAACGGAATTAAAGTGTCATTGCATTAAGCATAATGGATTGAGCACTAAAGTTATCATCACGTGAATCTTCCAAAGATTATGTTCCACTATTTGCTCAACTCCGGGCTCAGGCCCGAGACGTCACTCTATCAAATAAAGTAACTTATCGGTTCTCAGGACTATCCTGAGGTTCTATTCCCAATTTGAAAATTAAAGCCGTTTAAAAACATTTTTACCCAGGTTTATGTTTTAAACGCTAATCTTTCAGTTATATTGATTTCAATAGTCCAACTATCTAATCAATGATTTCGGGTACTATTGAATATAATGATTACTATAGTCTAACTATATAATCAACTATAATTTGATTGGTCAAATTCAAATATATTGATTACTATAATCCAATTATATAATCAACTATAAATGAAATAGTTTGAATACTGTCCAACTGTTTAATTAAAACAACGATTAAATATTAGTCCAACTAATATATATTTATGTAATGACGAAAAATTGAAATGAGCGCGTATTGGCAAGTATCTAAATGAAATTGCAAATTTAATACTTGCCTCCCACTATTTTTCAGTGAGCCTCTAACCCTCTGTTGAGTACTCAGGAAACCTAGTTTCCTAGTGGGCTAGGATCCCGTTAAATAACACACAACCTTGACTTTGGCCAACAACCTGTATGATATTTAACTAGGTAGATCTCTTAGATCAATTGGATCTCATCCAATTCCTAGATCCAGTAGGTGGACATCCAAGTCCGAAATATATATCTAATATATGCCAATATATATGATATATTCCCTAACCTTTTTCCTCTGAATCAACTAAGCATTGGCTTTGGCATAACAAACTTAATGATTCCAGTTAAGCGGGACACATTGACCTTGGAAAGCTTCGTAATCGATGTCGATGGACAAGAAGTGATCTTGACGTTGGCCAACAAATCACAACTTGGACAAGACATACGATATGAAACAAAGCCTTCATGATTCAAACACATCCGTGATGGACAAAATTCTTGACTTTGGCCAACAAACCAGTGCCAATCTTGGATATTGAGAATGAATCATTCAATGGAATGAAAAACGCTTAATATATGTTGAGGGTTTTTCGCGTAATTGGCAACCAATTAATTATCTTTGATTAGGTCTCATCATACATCCTTAAACATGCATTCTAAAAGCATAATAAGGCGCGATAAATAAATTAATAATGATATGCGGATGGATATATAAAACAACTTGTTCCTAGAACAAATCTCTTTATTTCCTCTCTCCCGCTAGCACAAATCTTACATCTACCCAATTACATAACACTTCTAAAGAAACCTCATTTACATTGAGGGGAATATGTGAGAAGAGAAATACAAAGAGTCAAGAGGTAATAGGCTGGACACGCAGGTCCAATTTAATAAATTCTAAATTTATTACAATAATTTCCAAAATTGCCCTCACCCATCTAATATCCATCCGATATACATTATTCATACATCACATCCATGTATTCCCACAAAGCATGTTATCAATCAATCTAATCCAATTAATTAATCTGAAATTAATGACCATCCAATGTTCAAACAATGATTTGATTTGCGCGAGTCCGACTCATTTTAAGAATAAGTACTCAAAGTACGAATTCTTGAATTATATCAAACTACAATATTAAATCCAATTTAATTTGTATTCAATACTAATTCTTTATTTAATTCCAAATTAAATAATTACACTTTATTAATGAGCATTTGCGACTTAGATTCTAAATCTAATCTTAACGGGTCTCAAAGCCTAATTAACATCCAATGTCAATTTAATTAAAGTCCAATGGGCTTTAAATTAATTTATAAGGCATGGACTTTGGCAACCAAAACCCAATAAGGAATCACCCTTTGCCAAAAATCAATTTAGGCCCATTAGGCCCAATTAAAATTTTAAAGGCCCATTATATTATATTTGGACTTTATGGAAATAGTTTTAGGCCCAATTGGATCCAACCAATTAACCTAAACCAAACTTGGGCCAACCAAGCCCAATAAGCCCAATTACAACTTTATTAGCCCAATTCCAAATTTAGCCCAACTAATTAAATTCCAATATTCCAAATATCATAATTCAATTAACTAAAGTACATTAGCCATAATTAATTAGTCAAATTAATATTTCCAAAATACCTATTTACTTAATTAATCATGCTAATCATCATCAACACATGTCCAACATTATTGAATCAAAAATCATCTCATTTCATGCTATTGATGCTCACGGCATTTGTAGGGTTTTTTGTCCGATTGCGATTTCAATCCAATTGAATCTCAAATCATTATTTCCCATGTCTTTCAACTCATCCAATGATCAAAAGAACAAAAAATACCATGACATTAGGGCATCTCATGCATTCGGCCAAGCCCAATATTTGGGGAAAAATTAATCCAATTCAATTTTCATCAAATTGATCTTGCATAACTCTAAGTTATCATCATTCAATCATACTCAATCAATCAATTTTATCAAATCATGCTCCAATCAATTTTACCCAAATTTTAGCATAAGAACCATAAATCCAATTTCATGCTTAATAATGGCTCTGATACCATTGTTGGGTTTTCTAGGTCAAACCAAGATCAAATTAAGCATATAAAGGTGTGAATACAACAAAGTTAAAGTAGCGGAAATACTCACTTTGATCGGATTTTGCGATGCGAAGAACACAAAATTTCTTCATGGATGATTCGGCCAAGCCTCCTTTTGTGCTCCTTGTGTTGATCTTCAAGCTCCAAGCTTTAAGTGTTGATTCCATGCTCATAGATGGGTTTCCCTATCACCTTTGAATGACTCATTGGATGTGCTAGCACCCTGAAAAACTTGCAACAAATCTTCCATTTGCTTCTTTAACTCTCGGCCAAGGAGAGGATTTGAGAGAAAAATGGCACCAAGTGCCGTGAGGGAGGGGGAGAGAAGATGAAGTTCTGTTGTGTGTTTTGATTTCAAAAATCAAATACAATTATTCAATTTCCAAAATTAGTACAAGGCATTAATGCCTACAACAACTCACATCAATCATAAAAGTGATAAGATGTCAATCACCAAAAAGGTGACAAGACTTCCATCACTTGAGTGACTAATGATGTGATGCGTGATGTGACTTGTGGGTCCTACTTGATTCAAAATGCGAGTGGTCCCGTAAACACTCCCGGGCTCAGATTCGCTAATTCTGAATTAACGAATTTTCTGTTGCGACGTAATTGAATCAAATTTAATTAAATAATTATGCCTAGCAAAATTACTATTCACGTCGCTAGTGAATTAATTCTAAATTAACTCGTTTGCCCGAATTAAAATCTAATTTTAATTCCAAGTCGAAATATAATTTCGTATAGTATATCGAATATATTATTTTATCGATTAATTCCAAATTAATCGTTCTCTCTCTTTAAATAGTATTTTATCCCAGATAAAATATCTCCGTAATTAATCATAGATTAATTTTCTCTCTCTTATGATTAATCCCAGATTAATTATGTGCGAGTCATACATCATCGGTGAATCTTCGGGAAGCGACCCATGAGATCCCTGGATATGTTGGCAGTAAATCCGGTCGTTGGACTATCCGAACACGTACGTACCTAGTACTACATTTTTACCGATTTACAAGACATGGTTGGCTTCTAGCAAAACACTGTGCCTACCCAATTCTCCAGAAATATTCTTAAAGGAATATATAATCTATATCAGGCATAATATACCTAGTATTGCGTATTGTGATCCAGTATCGGATGTCACGTGCTAGGCCTGGGGCTGGAATTGTGTCTGCCCCGTACGAAGCCCATATCGGATCTCTGGTAACTAGTCTCTATAATCGGATAAACATGACCTAGTCATAATATCCTGATAGCTGCAGCATACAAGAGTACCAGTTCTTTATCCTACGTGACCATCATCTCCATATAACTGAAGTGATACTTCCATCTTGACATCACACCCAATACACTACGATTCTCAATATACCCAGAAGAGGCGTACACAGAACCTGTTAAAGCCCTGGACGACCAAAACAAAAGTATATTGATTGTCGCAAGTATTAGCGATGCAAGTCTCAGGTTAAGAGCAAATACACCTACCCTGATTCGGACTTCCATAGACACATAGTCATACTACCAATGGAATTTCGAGGGGTCTATCCAGAGCGAAGCTGTTTCCGTACCATCGGTAAACACAACCTCCTATTACACTTGAATAAGTATCCAATACTTAAATATATGAGAATTATGCCGTTATGCTCCCATAACACGCACAAGTGCAATACTAGTCTATTCCGCATTATCGATGTCCAATCTCGATAATACTACGACTAGGGATGTTTAATGATTAAACCTTAATGGATTAATACTGTCTCATATCTTATTAATCCGGAACTAATCATATGGACTTTTATCATTTATATATCCCGGTAATCCAATTGCAAATGATAAAAGAGCAATTTCCTTTGTCACATAGTTCATGTGTACAACAACACCATGTTCTGTACAAATAGTGATGCTATAGGTCATAATTGTCCAACACCTACTAGATATGATGAGATCAATGTTTAGTTATAGCACTCTACCTAGTTCATTCTGGGGGTATGCATTACAAACTGCAATGTATATCATGAATGTAGTTCATTCTAAGTCTGTTTCTAAGACTCCCTTAGAGTTGTGGAATGGTCATAAAGCTAGTTTATGACATTTCCACATATTGGGGTGTCCGACACATGTGCTAAAGAACAAGACTACTAAGTTGGAACCACGTTCATATGTGTGCCTATTTGTAGGCTATCATAAGGAAATGAGGGGTGGATTCTTTTATAGTCTAGAAGAAATAAAGTATTTGTGTCGACAAATGCTATTTTTCTTGAGGAGGACTATATGAGAGAGTTCAAACCTTGAAGTAAAGAGTTACTTGAGGAGTTACTTGCTGGTACGACCAGTACACCATTGTCAAATGTTGACAAAGGCATTACACCTTCTACATCTGAAAGTCAGATGCAAGTTTATCAGGATACCATACCACCTGGACATAATAGGTGGGTTGTAAGATAACCTGAACGCTATCTAGGAAATAATGTGGTGCAAGTTTTTGCATCTTTTGATGGTATAGATGATCCATTGACCTATCGTAGTGAAATAGAAGATACTGATAAAGATGAATGGCTCAAAGCCATGAACCTCGAGATGAAGTCTATGTACTCTAACTCAGTCTGGGAACTTGTAGGCCAACCTGATGGGGTAAAACCCATAGGTTGCAAGTGGATCTATAAGATATAAAGAGGAATAGATGGGAAAGTACAGACTTTCAAGGCTAGGCTAGTGGCAAAGGGTTATACCCAGAAAGAGAGAGTTGACTACGAAGAAACTTTCTCTCCAGTAGCCATGCTTAAATCCATCAGGATTCTTCTTTCCATTGCCGCATATTATGACTATCCATCAGGATTCTTCTTTCCATTGCCGCATTTTATGACTATGAGATTTGGCAAATGGACGTCAAGACTGCAATCTTGAATGTCAATCTTGATGAGAGTATCTATATGGTACAACCAGAGGGGTTCATTACCTAAGGTTAAGAGTAAATGTCCATTTATGGACTTAAGCAAGCATCTTGGAACATAATGTTTGATACTACAATCAAGTCTTATAACTTTAAGTAGAACATCGATGAGCCTTATGTCTACAAGTGCATCATTGATGAGAAGGTGGTTTTCCTTGTGTTATACGTTGATGATATTTTACTCATTGGGAATGATGTAAAGATATTATCGGACGTGAAAATCTGGCTAGCTAACCAATTCCAAATGAAAGATTTGGGAGAGGCAAGTTATGTACTTGAGATCCAGATCATTCGGGATCGCAAGAAATGACTGTTAGCAATGTCTCAAATATCTTATATCGACAAGATTCTTGTACGATTTGGTATGTAGAATTCCAAGAAAGGTAATTTACCTTTTAGGCATGGAATTCATTTGTCTTAGGAACAGTCTCCTAAGACACCTCAAGGAGTTGAGGAGATGAGACATATACCATATGCTTCAGCAGTTGGAAGTCTTATGTATCCTATGTTATGCACTTGACCAGACATCTGTTTTACAGTGGGAGTAGTCAGTAGGTTTCAATCTTACCCAGGATTAGATCATTGGGTAACGGTGAAACATATTCTCAAGTATCTTCGGAGAACGAGAAATTATATGCTTGTATATATAATTCAGGATATGATTCTGAGAGGATACACAGACTCTGATTTTCAGACGGATATCGATTCTAGGAAATCAACATCTGGATCAGTGTTCACCCTAGGTGGTGGGGATATAGTATGGAGGAGCATAAAGCAATATTGTATTGCTGACTCCACCAAAGAGGCTGAATATGTAGCAGCTTGTGAAGCAACTAAGGAAGCAGTCTGGCTCTGTAAGTTCTTGGCCGATCTGGAAGTTGTTCCAGATATAGATAAACCACTCACACTTTATTGTGATAATAGTGGTGCAGTTGAGAACTCCAAAGAACCAAGAAGCCATAAGAGAGGTAAGCATATTGAGAGGAAATATCACCTCATCAGGGAGATAGTGTAGAGAGGAGATGTCGCTGTCAAGCAGATTCCATCTGCAGACAACCTGGCTGATTCGTTTACAAAGACTTTATCGACTAAAGTGTTTGAAGGTCACCTAAAGGGTTTAGGATTACATGACATGTCCCATTTGCTCTAGTCCAACTGGGAGATTGTTGGAATTTACGTCCTAAAGCCTCATATATTGTAAAACGGAATTGATTATTGTAATAATAATAAATGCATTATTCATTTTATCAAAGTTGTTTGATTTATATCGCATATTGTCCAATTATTTTATTTACCTTGATTACTATTGTACCATCAGACTTAGTGTATGTTTGATGCAAAAAAAGGGTTTATGTCTGAAGTTAGTAATCTAAATAGTCCATAGGGAGCAAACAAATAGGGTGATTTGTTTGTGGTTTATCTATAGCTGCGGTCTATTCTATACTTGTATGACGACCTTGATACGGGATCGTTCATATAGTGACATTGGAGTGGAGACACCTTCTATGATGACATCATATAGGACTGGGCTCAGATAAATATGAATTTCTTTTAATATTCGTTAACCGAATAAATTTATTTTATCTAATAAATGGTCATATATGGATTCGATCTTAATCCTGAGTGTACTAAGAACTCATGTATTACAGGCTATGTCCTTTGATTTACTATGGTGAGGTTGGTGTTGCATTCCCGGACAATAACTACATATTTTGGGGATATGGTTTGGTGTGTAGCTGGGAACGTTTTACATAGATATGGAATTCACTCATTCTTACGAGAAATAGAAGAATATCTTTTTTTTAGAGTTGATTCGAGACTTGAACAATTTGAGCGCTCAACTTTTCTATTACGAATAGAAAGTTTTATATTTATAATTGTTATGAATTAATTGTTCATTATTGAATCAATGGTGCCTAAGAGACAAAATATTTAGAGGGGTTTGATGGACCTTTGACCCGGCTCTATTTATGAGATATTCGTGAAGGGCTATATCCATATGTAATGACTATATCGATGGACACCGAAGATGTTTGGTTTTATTTTATCCATCTACGGTAACGGGAGTTCAACTTCAAGGTTTTAGTGGAATAACTCGGAGTTAATAATTCGTAATATTTCATTATAGAGTTTAATTAATATTTCGGAATTATTCGATCTCGGAACCGTAGGTCCATTTGGTCCCCGTGCTAGCTCGGTTAACTGTAGCAAACCTAATATAATTAGATTGTCTAATAATATGCTCACATTATATTTATATATTATTAATGAGATTAATAATATTTATTGTCACAAATGAAAATTAGTTTAACTTAATGTTTTCTAGAATTCTTTGATTATGAGATAATCAAGTTAGTAATAATTATGAGACCATTACTACAACATAATTGAAGGTAATTTAATCATTATTGAGATAGTGATTTTTATTTACCTTGGAGACAAAGCCATATGGCTTGCCATGCTCTCCAATTTATTATGTCTATTAGGTGGCTTATATATACCTAATATATTTTTCATCAGCTAATGTATTTTATGCTTTGTGATGACCGGAAAATATATCAATATTTATCGCCCCTTTTACCTAATATTTTGTTTAGTTTCTCAGGTTTGGTGAATGTTTTGATGTGTTTTGCAGATAAATAAAGTATTGGGACTTAATGGAATCAACTCGGGGCTAAAACAATGAAATCTGGAGGAAAAAATGGGGAAAACAGAAATTTATTATACGCGTCACGAAGTGTTGTCCTAAATTCCAATTTTGGGCAAGTTTGGTATTTTGGTCATAACGTTTTACTCCGATATTGGATTGTGCTGTTTCAAGTTCCAAATTAAAGAAGACTCAAAGATCTACAACTTTGAAGAACAAAATATTTTCTAATTCTGAAGATTTCATGGCAGAAATGGATGAAACACCTGTAAGTGTGTTATGTGTAATTATTAAAGTCATTTTCAAAGCAAAACAAATAAATAAATAAATAAATAATCAAAATTATCAAACTTCCACCGAATATGCTAGCAATTAGTGGAGGTAAAATTTTGCCTATAAATACCAAGCCATTTCATTTGTAAATTCATTCTTTCTTCTAAGGAATTCCTTAAGAATACTAAGATGATTGTATATTGTTTGTTTATTTACAGCTTTCAGTAATTATTTTTCGTATTTGTACTTTCTTTTCTTTACTTTTCAGTCTTTACTTTCTGCAATTTACTTTTACGCAATTTACTTTATGTTATTTACTTTTTCAATTTTTTACTTTTCAGTAATGAGGAGGTAACTCCCATTGCTTGGGTTAAAGGTAAAGCTTTATTACTAATATTTAGATTAATCTCCCTTAATTATAATATATAAACTATTTAAAACATGACTTAATGAGGATACCGCCTTATAGTTGGTTGGTAATTATTGAAATTGGTTTTAACCTGACTTAACGAGGATACCGCCTGGTTGGTCGGTTGGTAAATAATTATTAATTTGACTTAATCTGGATACCGCCTATATAGCTGGTTGGTAATTACCATGCAAATTTAATATATTATATTAAAAGAGATATCTAAAATAGAAGTAATAAAAATGGATCCTTTTACCTCAGCATTTTCTTTTATCGCACTTTTACTTTATTTACTTTTCAGCAATTTACTTTTCAATAATTTACTTTTCAGCATTTAATTTTCAGTATTTACTTTTCAGCATTTACTTTCCGTCATTTACTTTTAAGTATTTAATTTCCAGCAATTTACTTTATGTCTTTTATTTTATTTAAGCTTTTACCATTCCTAAATATGTGTTGTAACTAAGTCAGTTATCTGGGGTTGTGATGAATATAAGGGGTTAAATTATGGTTTGGGTAATATAAAGGTTTATTTATTGAGCCTAAGTCTTAATGTGTCTTGTTAACTGGCCATTAATAAGATTGATTCGGTAAACTTAAAATGAACTTGGAAAAATGATTTTAGGTTAAAGACCTTACACTCAATAGTCCACGATCTTCCTTGAGGATAAATAACCATTTAATAGATTTCCTTACATGATAGGAATATACATGTCGGGCGGGGGTAGCCATAATTGGAATTTAATCTTATTGAATTCAGATAACTTAATTGACATATGAATATGATTAATTGGGTTACATTGTATATTTGTATTTGACTATCGGAAGAGACTTTTACATAATTTTGTGTTCCAGGTTAATAAACCAATATATGACACAAACGTAAAATAACCACTTCATCTTTTAAAAGATATTGGAAAGATTCATAACCCTGGATAGTTTTATAAAATTGAGTTTTCCTAAATCTACTTTCAAGAAATTTCATTTACTTATTTTAAGTTTAAAGTCACCATTCAATCAAACAACCAATCCATTAGATACTCGTAAAAATTTGACTTCATAAATTAATAACAAAAGGTTTTAAGTCCTCGTGGGATCGATACTTTTTATACTACTTGAATGATACATGCGCTTGCATTATACGCGTGTGATTATGCACCGGTCAAGTTTTTAGCGCCGTTACCGGGGACTTATTTATCTTTCACTATTAGTTTTGGGGTTGGATACGTTACTTGTATCTAATTTCTTTTTACTTATTGTTGTTGTTTTCTTTTGTTTCAGGTTCTCAGTCACTACATGAGACGAACTAGAAGTTTTGAAATTCATCCGCTTGACCCTGAAATTGAAAGAACCATCAGACAATTGAGAAGGGAAAGGCGAGAAGGCCAAGAAATACTAATCAATATGGAACCTGAACTTTTGGAAGTTGCACCACCAATTCCCATTCGAGACAGAACTATTCCGGTGGTTGACAGCTTCATTTCCTGTATTACACTTCCTCCCTTACCAGCAAATGCGTGTGACATCAAAACATGCATCCAGATGATACAACATTTAGTTCAGTTTGGGGGGAATGCAACTGAAGATCCTAATGCCCACATCAGCAATTTTCTGGAAGTTTACGGCACTTTCAAATACAACCGAGCAGCTGAAGAAGCAATGAGACTGCGTGTTTCTCCATATTCCTTGAAAGAGAGAGCTAAAGCTTGGCTACATTCACTACCAGTAGGTTCCATCACAACTTGGAACACTCTAGCCACCAAATTCCTTGCAAAGTACTTTCCACCAGCCAAAACTGCAAAGTTGAGGAATGACATCACATCCTTTGTGCAACAAGATTCAGAATCCCTTTGCGAAGCTTGGGAAAGGTTCAAGGATTTACTCCGGAAATATCCTCATCATGAGATTGCAAAATGGCTACAAGTCCAAATCTTCTACAATGGACTTTCTGGAATAATGAGAACCACAATTGATGCTGCTGCTGGAGGAGCTTTGATGGTAAAAGGAGAAGATCAAGCCTGGGACCTAATTGAAGAAATGGCTAACAATAATTCATTGTGGCCAACAAAAATGAGCTTGATCCAACGAATTACTGGAATTTATGAAGTTGGAGCCAACACAGCTTTGAACTCAAAGCTGGATATAATTTGCAAAAATCTGGAAACTCTGAACATGAAGGTTAATGGTGGATCCACAAGTTCACCATTTGGAGGAGCACCAGAGTCAGAATCTTACAACCAACATAAAGAAATGGTGAATTACGTCAACAATTTAACCAGATAGGGGAACAATCCATATTCCAACACCTATAACCCATGGTGGAGGAATCATCCCAATTTCACATGGAGCAATAATTTAGTGCAAATGAAAAATCCACCACCCGGATTCCAACAGCAGAACAAAAGCCAGGAGTATGAAAAAGAAACAGGAATAACAGAAGTGCTGACCCACTTGAAAAAGATAGAAGCAAAACACGACTCTCAAGCAGCTAGGTATGATGCTTTGTTTCAATCCCAAGCAGCTTTAATTCAAATTCAACCTACTTCTATTAAAGCAATGGAGAATCAAATTGGATAACTGGCCAATGCTCAGAGTTACAGACCGCCATGAAATCTTCCCAGCAACACATAACCAAATCCAAGGAACATGGGGAAAGAGCAATGTCATGCCATCATGTTAAAAAGCGGTACTGAAATCAACAAAGATGTTTGAGTCAAAACAATTGGTGAGGAAGTTCCAAAAGAAAGTAGCAAAGCAGTTCCACAGATGGAGGAAAAAGAAGCAAATGAAAAAGGTCAGAAAGAATCACTATACCTCCACATTTTCCATAACGTCTCCAGAAGAATAAACTAGACAAGCAGTTTTCTCGATTCATGGAGATCTTCAAAAAGCTGCATATCAATATTTCATTTGTAGAAGCGTTGGAACAAATGTCCAGCTATGTCAAATTCATGAAAGACATTCTTTCATGAAAATGGAGATTGGGAGATTACGAGACAGTAGCATTACCAGAAGAATGCAGCGCCATCTTTCAGAGGAAGCTTCCCCCAAAGTTGAAAGATCTTGGCAGTTTCACTGTTCCTTGCACCATAGGAGAACATGACTTCAGTAAGGCTTTGTGTGATTTAGGTGCAAGTGTTTACTTGATGCTTTTTTTCTATCTACAGGAAACTGCAGATTGGAGAAACAATACCAACCTCAGTCTCTCTATAACTTGTTGATAGAATGCTCGTATTTCCGAGAGGTGTAGTTGAAGATGTGCTGGTCAAAGTTGACAAATTCATTTTCCCAGCAGATTTTATTGTCCTTGATATGGAGGAAGATGAAGACGTGCCGATCATCCTCGGGAGACCATTCTTGGCTACAGGTCGAACCATTATTGATGTACAAAAAGGAGAACTAACAATGAGGGTACATGACCAAGAAGTTGTTAGGTTTCTAAGGTCATCCCAAGATCAAATCAAGCATGAAATAATGTGAATACTAAAAGAAGTATAGCAGAAATATACTTACTTTGATCGGTAGAGATGATGTGTGTTAAACAAAACTTTTACTTTGAGAAGTGCTTCAAGATCTCCTCTTTGAAGTTGTTTGTTGAAGCTCCAAGCTTGAAGGTTGAGATTCCAAACTCAAAGGATGGTTTCCTTATCACCTAGGTATGAATCTTTATATGCTAGCAAAGGAAGAAATTGCAACAAAACTTCCCATTTTGTTCTTGAAGTGTTCGGCCAATGTGAGAAAGAAATAGAGAGTTTTTCTTTTTGATATTTTATATTTCTAAAATCAATTACCACTTATGAAAAGTCAAAGCAAAATTTGGTATATCCTTTACTAAAAAGGCTAAGCAAAGTCTTGGAGGGAAAAACATTTAATGCCTCAAACTACACCCATCACAAAAAAAATGACTAGATGTCAATCACAAAAAGGTGATAAGACTTCCATCACTAAAGTGACTAATGATGTGACTTGATGTGGGCCCCACTTGATTCAAAATCCGAGTGTGCCCTCAAACACATCCCGGGCTCGGGTTCGTTAATTCCGAATTAACGAATTTTTCGTTGCGACTTAATTAAATCAAATTTAATTAAATAATAATGCCTCGTAAAATTATCATTAAAGTCACTCACGAATTAATTCTAAATTAATTCGCTCGCCCGAATTAAAATCCAATTTTAATTTCACGTCGAAATCCAATTTCATTTAATATATCGAATATATTATTTTATCGATTAATTCCAAATTAATCATTCTCTCTCTTCTAATTGAATGTTATCCCAGATAAATTCTCGCCTTAATTAATCCCAGATTAATTATGTTCGAGTCATACGTCATCGATGAATCTTCGGGAAGCAACCCATGAGATCCCTAGATATGTTGGCAGTAAATCCGATCGTTGGACTATCTAAACACGTGCGTACCTCGTACCACGTTCTTACCGATTTACGAGACATGGTTGCCTTCTAGCAAAGTACCATGCCTACCCAATTCTCCAGAAATATTCTTTAAGGAATATATAATCTATGTCAGACATAGTATACATAGTATTGCGTATTGCGATCCAATATCTGATTTCACATGCAAGGCCTGAGGCTGGAATATTGTCTGCCCCGTACAAAGCATATATCGGATCACAAGCAACTAGTCTCTATAATCGGATAATCATGACCTTGTCATATTATCCCGATAGTTGTAACATAATAGAGAACTGGTTATGTATCCCTGCGTGATCATCATCTCCATATGACTGAAGTGATACTTCCGTCTTGACATCACACCCAATACACTATGATTCTCAATAAACCTAGAAGAGGCGTACACAGAACCTGTTAAAGTCCCGGAGGACCAAAACCAAATCGTATTGATTGTCGCAAGTACTAGCGATGCAAGTCTCAGGTTAAGACCAAATACACCTATCCTGAAGCGGATTCCCATAGACACATAGTCATACTACCAATGGGATTCTGCGGTGTCTATCCAGAGCGAAGCTGTTTCCGTACCATCGGTAAACACAACCTCTTATCACACTTGCATAAGTATCCAATACTTAAATATATGAGAACTATGATGTTGTGCTTCCATAACACGCACAAATGCAATACTAGTTTATTCTGCATTATCGATGTCCAGTCTCGATAATACTACGACTAGGGATATTTAATTATTAAACAGTTGTGGATTGATATTGTCTCATATCTTATAATTTAGAACTAATCATAAGGACTTTTATCATTTATATATACGAGTAATCTAATTACAAAATGATAAAATGCAATTTCCATTGTCACATAGTTAATTTCTACAAAAACCATAATGTCTTTTACAAATAGTGACGCTATGGGTCATAATTGTCCAATAATCTCCAACTTGGCCTATAGTCAGTCACTCAAGCATCTAACACCTGAACTATGTACATGTCACTCAAACTTTTACTGATGAATAGCTTTCGTCAGTGGATCTGCAATGTTGTCATCTGATGGGACTTTCTCGATCTTCACATCACCACGATGTATGATCTCACGAATAAGATGGAAACGTCGAAGAACATGCTTGGATCGTTGATGAGACCGTGGTTCCTTAGCCTGCGCTATATCCCCGTTATTGTCACAATACAATGGAACAGGCTCAACTGCTAACGGAACTATTCCTAATCCAATTATGAATTTACGGATCCAAACTACCTCTTTTGCTGCTTCAGCTGCAGCAATATACTCCGCTTCTATTGTTGAATCGGCAACAATCTCTTGCTTGGAAGATTTTCAGCTTACGGCTCCGTTGTTCAAACAAAATATGTACCTGGATTACGACTTACAGTCCTCTTTATCGGTTTGGAAACTTGCATCGGTATACCCAGTTACCTCAAGTTCTCCATCTCCATAGATTAAGAAAGCATCCTTAGTTCCTCTAAGCTACTTAAGGATATTCTTAACCGCCATCCAGTGACCATCACCTGGATCGGCCTGATAGCGACTACACATGGTCAAAGCATATGAGACATCAGGTCGCGTACATATCATGTCATACATGATCGATCCGACTGCCGAGGCGAACATGATCCGACTCATGTTGTCTCTCTCATCTTGAGTTTTAGGACACATGTCCTTTAGATAGAGTGACGCCATGTGACACTGGCAACAGTCCCCTCTTAGACTGTTCCATGTTGAATCTCTTCAACACTTTGTCAATATACGTGCTCTGGGAGAGTCCAAGCAGCTTTCTAGATCTATCATGGTAGATCTTTATTCCTAGAATAAAGGCTACTTCTCCTAGATCCTTCATGGAGAATTTTAATGAAAGCCAAGCTTTCACCGATTGTAGCATGGGAATGTCATTGCCTATTAGCAATACATCATCGACATAAAGGACAATGAATGTCAGTGCACTCCCACTAACCTTCTTATATACACAAGGATCATCCTCGTTTTGAACGAAATCATATTCTTTTATGATCTCATCAAAATGTTGGTTCCAAGAACTTGATGCTTGCTTCAATCCATTAATGGATCGATTTAACTTGCAAACCTTGTTCGCATGTTTTGGTACGAAAAAACCGTCAGACTGTTGCATATAAACATCCTCCAAAAGGTTTCCATTAAGGAAAGTGGTTTTGACATCCATCAACCATATTTCGTAATCAAAATATGCAGCAATAGCAAGCACAATCCGAATGGATTTAATCATGGCAACAGGTGAAAAAGTTTCGTCGTAATCGACACCATGTCATTGATGATACCCCTTCGCTACAAGCCTAGCTTTGTACGTTTGTATGTTGCCATCCATGTCGGTCTTCCTTTTGAAGACCCATTTGCAACCAATAGGCTTTACGCCTTCGGGTGCATCAACCAGTGTCCAAACTTAGTTGGTGTACATGGAATCCATTTCGGACATCATGGCATCTTGCCATAAACTGGAGTCGATACCTTGTATCAATTCCTTATACGTAGCCGGTTCGTCTTCCTCAATAAGATTAATATCCACATGAGGTGAGATCAGAAACCCATACCTCTCAGGTTGTTTTCTGACTCTCTTCGACCTGCGCGATTCTTGTGTATTCAAAGATTGTGGTACAGTCTCATCTCTGATGAACTGTTCATGTTCCGTTAAGGATTCTGTGCCAGGAACAGTATCACTTCGATTTTCATCGAGTTCTATTTTCTTCCCACTAACCACTGCATTTAGGAATTCCTTCTCAAGGAAAACCGCATGTAGAGCAACAAATACTTTGTTCTCTTATGGGTGATAGGCATTTATCCGATTTGGGTTCTAGTTTGGTACCTTCCAAACGTTTGACGTATGCCCAGCATCCCCAAATCTTCAGGAATGAGAAACCCGGTTTCTTTCCTGTCCATATCTCGTACGGAGTCTGTTGAACAGACTTTGACGGAACCTTATTCAAAATAAGTATTGTACTGTTCATTGCATATCACCAGAAGGAAATATGTAGCTCTGTGTGACTCATCATCGACCTTACCATGTCCAACAAAGTTCGGTTTCTCCGTTTAGACACACCGTTTAATTGCAGTGTTCCGGGAGGAGTCCATTGTAAGAGAATATCATACTCTTTCAAGTAATCAAGAAACTTATTGCTTAAGTATTTGCCACCACGGTCTGACCGTAATGTCTTAATACTTTGCCGGTCTGTTTTTCTACTTCGTGTCGAAACTCTTTGAATTTCTCAAAGGTTTCCGACTTGTGTCTCATAAGATACACATAACCATAACGCGATGCATCATCCGTAAAGGTTACAAAGTTTTCATATCCACCTCTAGCCTGGCTAGACATGGACCCACAAACGTCACTATGAACGAGGACTAACAGTTCGGTAGCACGTGCACCTTTACCGCTAAAAGGTGTTTTAGGCATTTTACCTAATAAATAAGATTCGCAGACGTCATATGAATTTGGATCAAATCTGTCCAAGTACCAACTCTTCAAAAGTGTGGATATGTGAGTCTTGTTAATGTGTCCCAGACGACAGTGCCATATTATAGGCACTGCATTTTTGCATATAAGCCCCGATGATGAGTCTCACATGGAGGCACTACCATTTAAGTCGTGGAAGTCACGGGAAACGGACGTCGGAAGGGAACAGTAAGAAATCCATTTCTTGTTGGACTTAATTCCTTTGCTCAGCTGTGGGCTCGCTCGTTGGACCCATGCCCAAATACCCTTAGCTCACACCCAAACCCATTAAAACACATCCAAAATAATAATTCCACACATTAAACACATGTTGAAATCCAAATAAATCACCTTCCCGAATTAAAAGAATCAAATCAAATCATATAAATCACATTCCTAATCCAATTAAATCATCTTCCTAAACTAAATAAAATAAAATCAATTTACCTTCCTAAAATGAAGAGATCCTTTTATTATGATACACAAATTAAATATCCCCATAATTACACAAAAGTTTTTCCCTATTCGCATAAGGATAACCCCAACCATTGCCCATAAAAAGAAGCATAAACCAACCATTCACTCCGCTAGCTCATTCTCACGTCCCCTTACAACTCTAAACCCTAAAAACAACACCAAATCTGCATGGCATCATAGCCCCTCCCTCACGTCCCACAAAGGAGCAAACCCTCACAAACCCTTCACGCAATAACACTCAGCAAGCCCTCCATACAATACACCAAACACCTCACAACATCAGCCTTTATTCACGTCTAAAGACCCTCAACCACAGCCTTCAACTTCACGCCTAAAGACCCCCCAGCAAGCCCTCCATTCAACGCACCAAACACCTCACAACAGCCCTCAACTTCACGCCCAAAGACCCCTCACAGCAGCCCCAATTCACGCCTAATAACAGCCCCCTACATAAGCCTTTATTCACGCACAAAACACCCCCCACAACAGCCTTTACTCACGCACAAAATAGTCCCCAATCAGCCCCATAAACTACCAAAAAATAGCCCCTGAAAACTGCATATTAACCACTAAAAATTAGACCCTGAACTGCACTTAAACCACCGAAAATCTGCCATGCAAAACTATCCTAAACCACCGTAAATGTGTCCCGAAAACTGCACTTAATTACCGCAAAAATAGTGACCAAAAATAGCAATAAAACAGTAGCAAAACAGTGAGCAAATAGCAACTAAACACAATGAACCAGTAAACCGGAGGAGTTGCGGAGCATTAACCCTTCTAACGGCCGTGTAACGCGCTTCCAAAAGACGACTTAAGAGGTTAGACCTGAGGGCACCCTTATTATTCATTCCCCTTTATTTTTATTTATTTTCTTATTTTACTTCGCATGAGTATTGTTGATTGGTGTATGATATGACCTTCGGATGAATGGAATATGTGTTTTCTCTTGCGGTATACCGGATGGAAACTCAGATGTAAATTCCTTAGCCGAATCTGAATGGACGGTATTGCGGTTTGTACTTTGGAAACAACTCCATGTACCACTTGAGAGACACACATATTTCGTTTCATCCAATCTTATGGTTATGCATGATTTAGTCGTTTAGTATGTTATTTATTTTTCTAAGCATGATGTAGTCGTTTAATATGTTATTTATTTTTTATCTATGATTTAGTTGGTTATTTCCGAGCATGATTAGTTATTTCTTTTGCATTAGGAATTTAATTTATGTTTATGTTTAGGTTGTTATTTATTTTTCGTGTTTGATGATTAAATATGTTAATGAGATTATTGTGTGTTATTGTGTGTTTGCCGTTATTTCGACTTACTTTTATGCATGTAAACTTAGATATAGGTTTTATTTTCATGCACGTGAACTTAGAAGTAGGTTATTTTTTCATATGAATGTTGCGTAGACTTGGTTAGATTATTGCACAAATCTTTTCATTACAAGTGGCATAAGTAAGGGACCATTCCAAACCCAACGGTTTGAGGTCTTCCCTTGCGAGGGGTGAGTGCGGCCTTAAATCTTTTTCCCGGTTCACACTGGGTGGCGACTCCTTTATTCTCCGGTTTAGTCCCCTGCGGGCTACTTCGTACTCCCGACTAGGCCGCGAGCCTAGAACAGCGTCACCGATTTCGGTGTCCTACACACATATAAGTTTCATCTTTGTTACTTAGTTTAAGACTTTTGTTTGTTACATTATATGTTTGAGATAGATTTATATTCAAAATATGTTAATGTTTATGTTTAGGTTGTTATTTATTTTTCATGTTTGATAATTAAATATGTTCATGAGATTATTGTGTGTTATTGTGTGTTTGCCGTTATGACGACTTACTTTTATGTATGCAAACTTAGATATAGGTTTTATTTTCATTACACAAATCTTTTCATTACAAGTGGCATAAGTAAGGGACCATTTCGAACCCAATGGTTTGAGGTCTTCCCTTGCGAGGGGTGAGTGCGGCCTTAAATCATTTTCCCGATTCACACCGGGTGGCGACTCTTTTATTCTCCGGTTTAGTCCCCCGCGGGCTACTCCGTACTCCGACTAGGCCGCGGGCCTAGAACAGCGTCGCCGATTTTTGTGTCCTATAGTCTGGCGACTCCACTGAGGATAGAGAATCGGCCTTGAAATAATGTCTTGTAATGTTTGTGATTGTGCTTTAGTTAACTGTGTCTACTGTGGGTTGAAGGGTTTTAATCAAAGGCATTATTAAGGCTAGGTAATGGTTTGGTGTCCTCCTTCATTCACTACCTTTCTATAAGGAAAAGATGTGAAGGCACCTAGATAATCATTTACCAGTAGCTTACTGTTACAGACTAATTTGGAGAACTTGTTGTTTATTCCTGTCACCAAGGCGATAAGAGCCTAAGAGGCTTGGGTATTTAAGAGAGTTCGCTTCACCCTCCCTCTGGGGAATCTACAATAGGAAATTCATATGACAGTCAGTCATACACCATAATTCGTTGGCACGTACCTTAAGGTATAAAAAAGGTGCGCTCACTTGGTCGCTCGAACCCTTGAGTGGGGAGTCCTAGTTGTGGGCAATCCTTCTTCAGCGGCAGCCTTTGTCTACATCCCCGTAAACCCACATGTGAACCATAGTCGTATGACCAATAGAAACTATTCCTTTATGCTTGCATTTAGGATCATCGTCATTTGGATTCAGTTGGACTTTTTGTCATGAGGTATGGGCTTGTTGGGCCATTTAAACTGGGACGAGTCCGTTCTTTATGGCAATTGGGCCAAAAGCTTCTAAAATGCCGATGGGCCACTTTATGTTTAGGCCTTTTATCATTTGAAGTTGTTTAGCCATGTTATCACAAAAGTGTAAACCTGTTGGGCCTTTTCAATTGGGACAAGTTTGCACCGCGCAATAGTATGATTGAATGTTTTAAAATGATAATGGGCCGACTTATATATTCCATACATCGCACGCATCTCATGTATCTCATGCATTCACGCATCATGTTAACCTCTGTGTCTTAAAAGCCATCATAGATACCCGTTGGGTTAGAGAAGAGGGAAGACTCGTCAAAAGGCCGCTAGCAAACATGAGTGAATCAGAGAACGAGGGATCTCGTATGGATCAGCTGGAGATAGTCTCACTAAAATTACCGAGCAGTTGCAAGCTTTGACCACCGCTATTACCAGTTTGACCACACCCCAAATAGCCGATAATCGATAGTTCTGCGACCGGAATAGAAAGACCATTAGGAGATCTTTGGGAACAAAGCCCACTCCTTCTGAGGTCGCCCCCATCAGGAACATGCGATTCTCCAATTTTGGTAGACCTTTGTCAGAGGTATTTAAAGAGCTGAAAAGGCAAGGACTCCTAAGTCCCTTAGAACCTAAACCACTTCCAAACCATGTGCCACGCTACCTTGACCTAAACCTATACTGTTACTTCCACCAGCAAAAAGGCCACAAAACTGACAAATGCATCCATCTTAGGCATGATCCAGAACCTCATCGACTCCCACAACATACCCGACCTCGAAAAAGAGCAACCTAACACACAGAGAAACCCCCTACCTAACTATCACTCTGTCCCACCGCCTACCTACATGATTAACTCTGGCCTACCTGACATAACTGTCTTCCAAACTCACGACCACCAAGCTTCCCGCATGAGGATATGGGGCAACAATAGTAAAGATGAAATGGAGCAGAAAAGGGGAAAGTAAATGGGAAAAAGAATTACATGAGTTACATGATCTGATGTCCGGAAAAAGAAAGAAGACAAAGTTGCAAATTATGGGGATGTTTGTTTTCCTGATCTCATTCAATTGTGATGTCACATCCATTAATAATAAAGACATTGATTTTGTCTACTTGTTCGAACATTTTTTCTTAATAATAATAAAGACGTTCATTTCACTTACTTGCCTGAGTCTCTACCTTTCAAGAAGAACAAGATAATCATTCAGGAGTTGGCTTCTCAATATGTGAGTTTGAAGGGAGAACTATACAAAAAACAAGCGAATGGCATTCAGCTGAAGTGTTTAAGAAAAGAAGAAGTTTGAAAGGCAATGGAAGCAGTACTGCCGGTGGAAGTTGAGATACAGTTCATGCGGTATTAGTAGAAGCAGAGTCACCTGAACAAGAATGGGCCTCACAGAGATTTGATCAGTTGGCATTGCTCGATAAGAAAATGATGAAGTCCTTACATCATATGCAGTTATATCAGAAGAGATTGGCCCGATCATTCAATAAAAATGTGAGTCCTACTAAGATCAGAGAGGTGGATCTGGTACTTAAGCAGTCAAAGCCATCGACGATGGATCCGAGAGGAAAGTTCAGACCCAACTGGGACGGACCCTACATAGTCCAGAAAGTGATGGGAAATGGGGCAGTGAGACTGTCGGATTTGGAAGGGAATGAGTTCACCGATCCGATCAACGTGGACAGTTAAAGCTGTATTTTACCTGAAAAATAGAAGACCGAGCAGTCACCCGAGGAACCGGCAGAAGACCTAACCCAACAGAATAGGAAATTCATTCATGCATGCATACATACATGTAACGTATTTGCATTCCTTTTTGTGTTTGTTTTGTTTTGTAATCACAGGTTTCAAAGAAGAGAAAGCGGCAAAGACAAGCCAACCAGAAGCAGCAACGGTGCAGTGTCATCAGTTTCAGGAATAAATCAGTGTCAGTTTCATGAATAAATCAGAGTCAGTTTCGGGAAGGAATCCCAGGGTTGAGGCCCATATCAGTATAAGTTTCGGGAATGGATCCCAGGGAGCGAAGCCCACATTATCAACGGTTAAAAGGAAGAATTCTGTGGAGTGAGTGGGTGAAAAAAAAAAAAGAGAAGTCCTCGGTAGTGAAGCATATGTCCGGTGATGAAATTGTTTGATGTAGGGTGAAACCTTAGAAATGATAAGTTCGAGATGTGCTATCATCTGGTATTCTGAGTAGTTGATCTCGGCTAGACTCGCGAGCACTTGATTACAGGATCTTAGTAGTAGAAGCCTGAGTAGTTGGCGAAATGACTAGTTGAAGAGATGGCGGATCAGTGAATGACCGTTTGCCTAGATGTCCATCCGGGTTTACTTATGCTATGATATGTGATATGGTTGGAAACGAAGAAACAGTCTCTGAAAAGAAAAGGAAAAAATAGACCACCTATAACCGATAAGCATGAATCTACCCATGGGCGAGTATTAGGACCACCATGAGGAAAAGGCTACCTAAAGGGTAGGTGTGTCGAAAAAAGAGAAAGAAAGAAAAAAAGAAAAGAAAGAAAAGGAAAAAAAAAAGTTCAAAAAGAAAAGAAAGAAATAAAGAAAATAAAGAGACGAAAAAAGAAGAAGAAGAAGAAGAAGACCATATCATGTTGAGTACAAGGAAGTAATCACAGAGTATGATCCAGACATCTAGGTTGGTTAGACTCACTGATCCAATTCTCCGAGACAAAATCATCGAGTTGGCTTACTTAAGGATTAAGCTGTGAAAGAACCTTGGCACACACACACTGGGAGTCTAGTTTCAATCACTCATTCAGACGATCGGATTTGAGTGTATTAAGTACTTTGAAGGTTCTCTGTGTTGGTTTCTATTATATGTCCCAAGGAAAGATTAAGCATATGAAATACAACAATTGAATATATATAATAATCTTGAAGCATGGCGGAATCATACTTACAAAGCTTTGTGATGAGAAGTGATGAAGAAAATCTTGAATCTCCAAGCTTCAAGTTTCGGCCAAGGGAGGAAGAAGAGTTGAAGCTCCAAGCTTTGTGTATTCCAAGCTCTTTGATGGTTTCCCTATCACCTCCTTTGATCCTTCAATGTGCTAGCAAATGGAGAAAAGAAAATCAAATCTTCTTTGCCCTAATGGAAGTCACGGCATTGTGAGAGAGAGAGGAGAGTTGTTGTGTAATTGATTTTTGTTACCAAAAATCAATTTATATTTATGCCATAATATTTATTAAATTAATAATAAACTTATGACACAAATCATGCAATGGCTTAGAGTGTCAAACACTCAAACTCCATGCAAAACCATTGAGTGTATTGTACACTATCACCATGCAATGCATTAACAATTAAATAATGCATATAATGACATGTGTCATGTGGGCCCCACACGTTTCCAAATGAAAGTGGGCCCACGTGCACTCACGCATTCGGGTTCGATATTTCCGAAATACCGAACTTACATCGCGACGTTAATTAAATCGAATTTAAATAAATAATTGCGCCTAGCGAAATTATTATTTACGTCGCTAACGAATTAATTCTAAATTAACTCGTTTGCCCGAATTAAAATCTAATTTTAATTTCGCGTCGAAATCGAATTTCGATTATTATATCGAATATAATAATTTTATATCGATTAATTCTAAATTAACCGTTCTCTCTCTAAACAAGGCACTTTATCCAAGATAAAGTTTCTCCACAATTAATCCAAGATTAATTAAGTCCGAATCAAATATCATAGGTGAATCTTCATGAAGCGACCCAAGAGATCTCCGGATAT